>BMAV01011752.1:26299-60891 GCA_019973955.1 Trichonephila inaurata madagascariensis | reverse complement strand
AGAAGGCTATAAAGAACTTTTTTTTTTTCAAGCGTATATTGTAAGAATCTACTGAAGCTTCACATATTTGGAAATGAAATACCCGATAAATGTGGAAAATATTCTCACCTTTATTTTCAAGTATTATATATATTATCGTCTTGTGAGCGAAAGAGTGATTCCGGAATTTTCCTTTCGCATTCCTTTCAAATATGTGATATATATATATATATATATATGTATTCTTTTTTAGGAAAGTGAGTTATAGAATTTTTTAAAGAGCGAAATTTCGAATTCCTTTGCTTATAACATAAGCAAATAAATACGCTATGTTTATAAAACAAAAACAAAAAAAAAAACTGTGTGGAATTTATTACATTGTTTCAGTTAATTTATATTTAAAGAATAAAACAATAGGTTATCATATTTTGAGCTCTTGTTGCTTAGTAAAAAGTTAAGCTTTTTCTGAAAGTTGAGAAAATAACTTAGAATAAAACTTATGAACACACAAAATAAAACTTTTTTGCCTGATTGATCAGACGGCATCTGAATTGGCACCCTACTTTGATACACTATGTATTTAAATGTTCTACACCCAATTTGTAAGGGCAGGTGTTCTCCATCAAGAGGCGGTGTTAGCAAAAATATACTTCAATCAAAGTAAACCATAAAAAGAAATGTTTCACTAGCGCAGTGCTTCTTAAACTTACAATATTTGCAACCCAATATTCACTCCTAATTTTCCACGGGCGCGCCCCGGGGGGGGGTGACAATGGGTGGGAGTGAAGAATAATATAAATAGACGCTGAAATTACAATACGGCTTTAACCTCTTAAGTGCCACCGGCGTTAAGAGGCCAGCGTTCAGCCAGTACGCTATTTGCCCCAGACGTATATTTACGTCTTTCCGAAGTACCATCTTTTCTGTGCACTGCCATCCATAAAAGTTTTCTGAAGGCTTTGGGATGAATGCAATAAAAGGACCTTAACAATGTTTGCGAAGGATTTACTTATTTCAGAGTATTTTTAATTGGCATTTAAGAGATTAATTATAGATCGTAAAATTTATCAAGATAAGTGTTATAATTTTTGTATATAACAAGCCTATAGGTCATTGGTAATTATTAAACTTGTTCTTAAGTATTCTTATAACTCTTAGTTCTTAAATTAATTATAAAATACATTGCGCAGTACTGATATATTTAAAAGTGTGTTATATCAGTGTAAATGGGTATTATATTTTTTATTATGTGAGAATATGTTTTATTTGTTTAAGTAAATAAATAATTAATTAAAATAATTTTTTGTTTTCGACTTCCCAATATTCTCGTGCCCCCCTCGTAGGGATATCACTCCTCCCTTAGGGGGCCATGCCCTATAGTTTGAGAAACGCTGCATTAGCGAAATATTAGGTAAATGCATATTATTCCATCGACCGATCCTTCCAAAAGAAAAAGCATCAACCGTTCAAAAAAATAACGCCAAATGCTATCATTAGTCTTACTATTGAGTTCTCACGTGCATTGGAATGGTTTCCACTATCGGCTGTAAATCGCGGTATTTAGCGACGTCTTTTGATTTGATAAAATTGGTCAACAGCATATATATAATACAATAGTATCTAACATTACAAGACGATTATAATTAAAGTTTCGCTTTCAAAATGCTGTAAAAAAAGAACCACAGGTCAAAATTACTGAAACTGAACGTACTTGAAAAACAAGTAATGTTAAAAAAGTAGTCTTACTTAGGTCAATAAAGTAAAATTTTATTTTAGTTACTTTTTGTTAAATAATTACAATTAATATAAATGCGAGTATGTATATACATATGAGACAGAATCAAAATATTGAGTGACAAAATAGAAAGCGATTTTCCTTGCAATTTTCTATTTTCCTTTCTATATAGGGTGTGGGACTGTTTTTTATACTATTTATTCAATAATTAAATTTAATTAGTCTAATAAAATAGTATATAGTAAAAAAGAAATCACATTCTCAGAAATTAAGCAATCCCGGATGGAATTCGAGTCCATGACCATTAGATTAGAAGTCCAACGCGCTATCCATTGAGCTACAGGAACTCAACAAATGATTTTCCTTTCTATTTATGCTATTGGACTCTTATTTTTGTTGCTTACTATTTATTCATTTTTTAATTTAACTAATGAATTAATATTTGAAAAAAACTGTTTTAACATCAAATGCAATCCACTGCATGTTTAAAAAAATGTATTTGAACTTGAATGGATAAATAGAAAGTATTTCTTTAACGATATAAAAAAAAATTTAAAGATATATATATATATATATATATATATATATAGGGAGAGATGAACTAATAGTATGAATTCAATAAAGTAACGGTCTGGCATATGAAAAATTCCAAAGTTTATTAATAGATGGAGCTGAAAAATGCAATATGGGGCTTTTCGGTACATTTCTGTTGCTGCTAATGTCACCTATCTGACAGTGTCAAATCGAGGCCCACGAAATTCATTACGGCAAAGGGCTAGATGCACACCTGTCGTTATCCGTAGCTTTGATTATCATACAGGTAATTGTATGATTTGGCTTCGTTCCACCCCAGTTTGGAAGGAGAGAACGGTAGAGGTGGTCAGGGCCTTCCCACCTATCTTTTCTTTCCACCGCCCTCATGAGAGGACTTGCGGTTCGACGATTATTTTGAACACCCTTATGCCGCAAAGGCACTACGTATTTACAAACATCCATGCCTTTTCAAGGATTCGAGCCGTCAGCAGTCAGCGTCACTGATCACTATACAGGATGGGTGGCACAGTACATCGTAATATCAGTGCTGAAGGGAGTCTCAACCCTATTTTGGTTGCGGTATACTTTTAACAATATCAAAATCTGGCAGCACATTAACAATAAAGTAAGCTTAAAAGAATTTTACTTGTCCTTAATCCACAGTGCAAAAAATAGTTTATGACAGTAATTTTCAATGTTATATAAAATAATATGCACGACATAGTCTACATATTGTTTATTGAGTAATTAATTACAAATTAATTAGAATAATATATTTAATGCGAAATTTGAGCATGATGATTTTTAATAATTTCTTTTATATGAGGTCGTAAAAATGTTAATTTCACTCTCATTTCGTCATATACATTTAAAAATCTCAATCTTATTTTTTTTTCCTTTTTGTATTTGTTACAGCTGAAGATCCAAATTTTCATGAATAAAATATAGACAGTTGTTTCAATATTTTTAAAGCTTTTTTGGATGTTATAAGATAATCCTAATTTTAATCAAAAATGAATTTTAAGTGCCTTTTTTAAATGTTTTGAAATTAAATTTAGATTATTATGGAACAAAATTAGAACTTCCTTTTCATCCAAAGCTAATTCATATTTAGATGTACCCATTATCTCAAGTGGATAATCCAATAATTTTTTTATACCTAAATTTGGGAAGAAATTAGTAACTCTCTCACCTTTTGTTGTCAGATGTAGTCAATGGCAATTTTATGAATAGTTTATATGAGTTTTTGAGCTGACACAAACTTTTCGAAATTACCTTCCTGTGCTTTCTTCCTTCATAAAGTTTTCTTTTTTGGATCCCACCAGTATTTTTTTCCTCAGAAAATTATCAATAATTTCAAAAAAATTTGGTGGAACACAAAAATGTCGCGGCACAGCGGTTGAGAATCACTGCAGTGGGGTAACTGCTCAAGACTTTCAGAAAGTATTGAATGATCAGCCATCACTATCCAACAGCTTGGCCAACATCACTTTACCGCAAACCTCATGATTTCTGGCTGTGCGGTTATTCTAAAAATGTGGTATTCAGATGCCCGATTGCAAATTTAGCTTACTTGAAGACACAATTTACTCAACACATTCACAACGGGGCCACTGAGACACTCTAATCCAGGAGTCGGCAATTTATGGCACGCGGTACGATTGTTGTGTTGGCACTCTGCACTACTCAACAAATTCGTCAGTTTTTGAGTGGATGTAAGTTGATAAATTTGTAATGGACCTCTTATTTGGCATACATCTTCAAAATCATTTACAGCTATTTTGTAAATTATTGAATGTTATTGTTGGACAAATTTAATTGTTAGAAGAGAGAAAATTTTATGTGCTCTTCATTTCGCTTTTAGTTCTACATATCTAGGCAAAAATTCTTTCCTCGTTTAAAAGGTATTTTTCGAGTCTGAAAAGAAATTAACCCTTGATTTTGCGATATAAAAGTAGAGTGGTGCAAACACTAGCTTCGCATTGAAATATTTATTTATCTTTTTATTTAACTATAACGAAGGGAAATAATTATATTTTATGTTGTGTTTCTTATTTAAAAAAAAATATGTTTAAAAATAAGTAATATATGCACAATTATTATTTTTGTTTCATTTTAGTTTGACTTTTTGCTGTGTATTCTTATTCAAAGAAATAACTTTAAATGATACAAGATTAATATATAATAAAACTGTAAATCTAAATTATTGACCTCTAACTCTAGAATGGTTTGAAAAATGTTCTACTGTCTGGCACGCTGAATGATATGGTAGAATGGTTTGGGGCACGCCACAACTAAAAGGTTGCCGACCCATGCTCTAATCTGTTGTTTATCGATTTCAATTTGTGACAGAAAATGGTGGATAGCATATTCTACATGTCTATAGCACACAAGTCTAGTGACATTTAACAAGCATAGCATTTTCATTATTGCTTTTTAAGTTGTTTTAGGCCCAAAAGCAATAAAAACCGACTTTTCCCTCCTAATGTGGTACGACCTTGTCATACTGGATTGGCTTTTCACTACCATTGTCACAACTGTTAAATGGCTTGGAAGCCATTTTTTCCGTCAAAAAAACCGAAACAATCATGGGCATTGAACTGTGCAGTTGGTTTTAAGTGCAACGCATGCCAAAGCCGTACTTTCGTTGTACTAATAACAGCACCATCTATTGACACACTTTGGAATTATTTTTTCTTCTGCCATTCCTTTTTCCCCTTTCTTTCAAGTATATTCAGTTCAAATTTGAAATAATTCTGAACAGTAGGTTTTTTTTTTTTTTACTGGAAAATGAAATTTTAGTCAAATACTCTGAGTACTCTTAAAATTAAATTGCTTATTGACGAAAATAAGTGAGAATTGAAACGAAAATAAGACAGAAACATGATTATCTGACGAACCAATTTATTAGTTGTTAAAACAATAAACCTATTGGTGGCTAAAAAAAGCAAATTTCATTAAGTATGGTATTTATTTTATATTTTATGAAATTCATTTTTTTTTAAAGATAATCTTGAAATGCGCGCCGCGCCATCTTAGTTTAGACGAAACTAATAACGTCCGGGGAGAATAATTAATTTAATAGGTGTAATTATCTAAAATTCTCGGAGAAAGATATCTATGTAAAGATCTATTGAAATCAATTATGTTGATTCTGTACTTATGTATTATATCGTTGACCAATTTCTTCAACTAAAAAGACATCGCCAAATGAGGCTATATGTAACCAATAGTGATAAATCATTCCCGCGCATATTCTAAAACTATAATAGCGATAACAGCATTTGGCGACGTCTTTCTATTTGTCGAAATTGACCAATGCTATAATGCATAAGTACTGAAAGTTATTTAAAGTACTAAGTAAGTTATTTGTAGTTCTATTTGCAGTTTTAAATGTTAACGACAGTTATAAATAAGTTACTTACCGTTCTATTTTCATATCACACATTCAAAGAAGAAAGAAATACACTTTTTTTAGTTCAAGAAATTTTGGTTCTAGTTCAAGAAAATTTCACAGGAGAAAAAACATGTATGTTACATCACTTCTTCTTATTACTAATTATGAAAAAATAGAATTAATCTTGCAATTTTGTAAATTTTAGAAGTGTTTTACGCATTTTAATTTATTTGTGATTTAAAAAATGTATTATATTCATTAAAGAAAGAGCTCATTATTAAATACAAAACTCACTAACGATCTTAAGAACAATTCGCTTAGTTCTCTAAAATTTATTGATTTATTAAATGCTTGATATTCACGTAGATGATATTAACATCGTGTCTAATACAGATTGACATTTCTAAAGACATCTCTTCGGCTTAAAATTACTACGTCGGCGTCTAATTAATTTACGTGCTGTTTTAATGCCCTAGCTGTCATGGAAAATGAACTCGGTTCATTAAGGACAGTCATCAGACTTTGAGTTTAGACATATCTGTACTAAATCAGGCTTTGCATCCCTTGACCATTACGATGCTCTGAAACTTCGAAGAACAGGTCTATTTATCTGTTTGAATTGCTACATTTCCTGAATTCCATTGCTTGGTTTGTCAACGTATAGCAACGATAAAACCATCATTTTCAATGTGTCTTACTATGTTTTTTATTTTGCCAAAAATCTTGAAATGATAAGACAAATTAAATATAGTATTTTTACTCATCAGCTAGTGAATTTCTTAACTTTTTATCTTTTTGTGTAATATTTTAGCAAGTACTAAAACAATTTAATAATAAATTTCGGTAAATTAAATAAATGGACAACATATTTTCCTAAATTGAAGTTTGAAATGATGGAAATTCTTTCAGTTTTATTGGAACGATTTTAAAATTATGAAGAAAAACATGTTTATGACCTTAATTTTGGACAAAAGTATATATATGCAAACTATTAAAATTCTGGTATATGCGTAGAATTATTTTGATTCCCTACATATTATTTGTTTTACCTAAAATAAATTTTTTAATTCGTTGTATTATAAAATAAGAACAACATTATTCTTATGTGCATTTTCTTTAAAAATATAGTAATTATAACAACTTAAAATTTGGAAAAAAAACCATTTAATATTAATCAATAATCGTTAGCTCTATTTCATAATAAGCTTAATAACTTAGCAACTACCACGACCTGTCAACTGAAAGTTTCAGGATTCTAAAGAAAAAAATATCTCCTTGACTTTTTTTTTTCCTTTCAAAATGCTTTTCTTTAAGTAAAAAAATATCAAAATTTATTTTGATGTGTTTTTTTTTAAATCTCAACGCTGTTTGAAAAAGCAAATTTTTTTCATCTTAGATTTTTAATTAACTTCAAGATTTTACTGGAGTTTTTCCTTTGAATAAAAAAAATTATTCATTTTTTTCTCTCTAGTTAGTAAATAAAATGACTTTTTCAGATTCGAAAAAAAAAGAATCGGTTTAATTTTAGTGAAGTTTACAAGACATTTTTAAAAGCTTGAAATGAATTTGGGTTTTTTTTTCTGTTTAGAGTTGCATTACAAGCATGCTATGCATTTTTTTAACTTAATTTTCTTTTAATATTGTTAGATATGAGTTTCAAGAAATACATGTGTCCCTTTACCACGAAATTCACCATCGAAAAACTAATATTCTATTTTTTAAAAGAAAAAAAAATAGTAAATATATGTTTTTTTCCCAACTACATCAGAGAATGATGTATGTAAATATTGTGATAAAAACATCGCTAGTAATATTTCCTAATATGTTAAGTACAAGACAAAAAAAATTTATCTACTAGCATTACCATTTCAATTTGTGTGTGTATGTCTATACGAAGTGTGTCCAGAAACTAAATACCATTTCATCCTGCCACCACCTCATTGGTAGTTTTGCATTTCAATACTTGCGCACGCGTGTTTCAGGTTGATTTTCAGTCTAGTGACGCTATCACAGCTATATTGTGTTATTCTTACACCTTTTTAGTGAGAGTTTAAAAGGTTTAGAAGATTGCCGATCCCAGTGACTGTGAAGGGCGTTCTGTAATCCGTTTTCTCATTGCATGGAATGTTAGGGTTGAAATTCATCATCAACTTGTAGAGAGTTACAGTAAAAATGTAATGATTGACGAAATGGTGTGAAATTGGGTCTAACACTTCAATGATGGATGGACCAATGTTCATGACGAAGTACGGAGTGCTCTGTCTTCTGATGTTAATGATGGTTTGGTTGAAAAAGTGAATGAGAAGGTTCATGAAAATAGACGGTTCACAATAGGATTGTTTTGTAATGTGTTCCCTCAAACTTCAAAAACTGTTCACTGGCGGCATCTTTCTGTAAGGTATCCGACTACGTTCGGAACCGTGATTTTAAAAAAGCGCATAAATAGATAATGTTCATGATATTTCATGTCACTTAGATTAGAATACATGTATAAAGTTATTTTAAGAGCATTTTGTCAAAAAACATTATTTAAATACCATATTTCGGCAAAAAATTAATTTAGAATAATCTTTTTTCAAAATGTTCTCCTTTTGTGAAAATGCTTCTATTATAATAATATTTTGCCTGTATATAGCTCAGACCTCTGTATAGAGGCTCAACTATGAGTTTTGAAAATTTCACATTATTTTCAGAGTTACAACCAATTGAAATAATGATAGGCGTTTTCTTCTTCTTTTCTTTCTTCTTTTTTTCTTCTCTCTGTTGTCGTAAGACATGGATAAACCCACTTCTAAGTTATATATTTCAAAAATTCTAGTTGAGTCTCTGTACAGAGGTCTGAGCTATATACAGGCAAAATATTATTATAATAGAAGCATTTTTCACAAAAGGAAAATATTTTGAAAATGGGTCATTCTATGTTCATTTTCTGACAAAATATGGTACTTAAATAATTTTTTATTGCAATAATATTCTTAAAACAATTTTATATACGTTTTCTAATCTAAGTGACACTAAATATTATATATATTATCCATTTATAAGCTTTTGCAAAATCACGGTTCCGAAAGTAGTCGGATACCTGAAGAACAGCGGCAAGCCATTTTCATCACCGGGTGATTCACTTGTAATTCAATGTCATATCTTTTGGATTATGCATTCATCCTGGTACTTTCGAAATGCTAACCAGAATTGCTAAAGACTGTCAATTTAAGCATGCGTTGTCCAAACAGGCAAGATGCCGTGAACTCAGTCTTAAGTTGTAGCCTCACTGAAAGGTCCATATGCTTTCATCAATATTTTAAAAGGTCCCTTCTCTCTCTCTCTCTTGTTCAGGCTCGAAAGTCGCCAACATTTAAAGCAAAATTTCAGTATACTGATCGAATAACTCCTTACAGCGAAAGGACTGAGATGCGTTCACATTAGCAAAACGTTCTGAAGACGACTGATAAATTTTGAAGGCAGGAAAAGTTTATGCGCCCCATTAAAGATGGAAAAATTCGTGCAAATTATACTTAGATGTTTCAGATAGTAAGGTAACAAAAGCTCTTACGGGTGTGAAAATTACCCGTTTGAATAAAACTCCCTCCGAAGATAACGAAGACGACAATCATAACATCCACACGGTAACTGGTACTGGTTCTCCAGCACAACAGGACTAAATATCAGTTAGAAGATGACTCCATAGACGGAAAAAAGATTTCGTGATTGAAATAAGAAGTATGATACGGTTTTCCTTTTAAAGAAAAAATCTCTATCTGAAATTCATCAACAATTGGTAGAAGTGCACGGTACAAGAGTTATGCTCGCGGACAGAAGTGGTTTATGTGAACGAAATTTGATAAAAGCAGAACAGACGTGCGTGATGAAGAAAGAGCATTTTCAATATACAGAAAAAGACAATAATCCCGATCTCACGACAAGTGAATACCATCTCTTCATATCTTTGAAGAAACACTTGGTAGGTCCGCACTTCAGAGCTAAAGCTGAAGTTCAACAAGACGTCTTGAAGTGGTGGCACAACCTTGATGCCGATTTCTACGAAACTCGTTTCGATGGTTTGATGTACCGATGGAAAGTATGATCACTGCGTAGAAAAGTTATATATATCTTTGCCTTCCTACATTGTATATCAATAAATGCTTACTCATAATAGACTTGTTACCTTACCTTTTGAAGCCCTTACGTATGTCCATTAGGATCACCTATTTATGTGTCTTAAATCACACCTTCTTAGCTTCATTTGCTTACACAAGAAAAATAAAGACCAGATATTTTGTGCCACTGATTTATTTTGTCT
Organism: Trichonephila inaurata madagascariensis; assembly: GCA_019973955.1. Taxonomy (NCBI): domain Eukaryota; kingdom Metazoa; phylum Arthropoda; class Arachnida; order Araneae; family Nephilidae; genus Trichonephila; species Trichonephila inaurata. Next base: position 50,946 of record BMAV01011752.1, on the reverse strand, counting down.
TTTAGGATTATTTAAAGGTTAATTGTAATTGTTTACCAAAGTTACATTGAGTAATAATATTTAACAATGAACTGAATTCATGTGACGTCATAGTCACATGATAACTGAGTCACGTGTTTTCAGCCAATCAGTTCAGAAATTAATGCGAAGTCATAATTATGTCATAAATATAATCACGCGTTTCCAGCCAATTAGTTCATGTGCTTCACTGTTGCCAACTTTTGCTTTTTGCAGAAACTTTCTTTTAGAAAGTACAAATTTGTCAACGATATAATAATGCACATAGTTAAACAAATTGAGCTTAGTTTAAAATATTCGTATAATGTAAGGTTTTTTTTTTTTTACATTTTGATAACTATTTGTAGAATTTTAACACGTGAACTCTTTACCCAATCATCAAATTTTAAATGTTATCTAAACTTAACAAGTTGGACAACTAGTATGTCAATTTTAAATCAATGGGAAACATGTGATTGCTTTTATCATGTGACCATCATGAATTTATTCCATTACAAAACTTCTAAACCATACAAAGATAGTTCGTAATCTATCTATCCTATATAACTGTTTCTCATATTTTTCCTATATTTATCGTGTGTGCTTGAGTGCGTGCGTGTGGGGGGTGCGTGGGCATGTGTGGTGGGGATCTCAAATTCATATAATATGCCCAAATCACACTTAAATGTACTTAAAATTTCAAGTAGAGATTGCCTCTTGAAAGAATTGCTGTATAATTTCTGCATCGAGGAATTTATTAATGTTCCACAACATGTACATAAGAGTAATTTTTAATAAACAGTAAAAAATATCCTGGAAAGTTTATCTGAATTTTAATTAGTTTAATATTACATAGATATCTACTGTATAATAAGAGTGATGAATTTAATACCAACTATATTTAACCTCGACACATTTAACGTGCATCGGCCCCCTTTGCACAATACTAGACTCGCACTCTTGACACGCCTGACACGAGTCCGTTACTTTGACCACTAGGCTACAGCGGTGATTCACCTGATCGAGGATCAAACTTACGAGGCCCATCAAAATAGCCTTAGTGTATCTTCAAAGAGTGTTACGTTAATTAAATATTCAATCAAACCAACAAGTCAATGAAGTAACAAAAACTCAGCAATCCAAAATCCTTAATAAGTACGAAATTAAAAAATTAGATTTGAATTATATTCAATTATATAGCGCATAGTAATGAAATTTGCATAGTAATTACATAGAGTAAAAAGTTTTCAGCTGTTTATCAAATTACTTGGAGCTGATGAAATATTGAAAAAAGAAAAAGATTTTCAACATTAATGAGAAATCATTCCATTTCATGTTTTTACGACGGCCAAATTTAATTATTATAAAATTATATTCATATGTTTAAGACATTTATGCAAGAGAAATAGATGCTGATTCCGAGATAATATTTCGTTTGAACAGATTTTTTGAACAATTACTATACCTTTTCGAAATATATAATATAATTACATCATTACCTTTAGCGAAAATTCACATTAATCATTTGTCATTTTCGCTCGTTCTGTTTTCTTCAAAAGACTAAATTAAATCTAAGAGATAATTCTCTTTCACTGTGTTCCTCAAACACTGAATTTTTCCAGTGAACATTTTCCAATGAATAGTTAGGCGCCATAATTTATTTATCTGTCCTTTTCCAACTCTAATCTAATTTCTAAGCACTACATAATGCTTTATACACAAATTGGTTTACGAAAGAATACCATATATTCCTATATATATGTATGACATTTTAATATTACTTCTTTAAGCATACTTTCTAGCCGAACGTAATCTGATATTCGCATTGATCTACTGATTATTTATATGGTAACACAGCATGACTTTTTTAAAAATATGTGATTTAATGGTTTTTACAAATTTTTCGCTTGTAACATATGTAAATGTAATATGTAAAAAAGGATTTTATATCTCAAAATTCCACAAAATGAAAATCATTGATTTTTTTAAACATATTAAAAAAACAAGTAATATATTAAAAAAATTTAAGTCAAATCCTATTTAGATTAACAAAGAAAAATTTTATTTTAGCTACTTTTTATTAAATAGTTACAATTAATATAAATATATACATACATATGACAGAATCACAACATTATAAGGAGTCATTAATTTTTATTAATTATCATTAAAGTATCGTATTGTCATCCAAAATAATCGTGTATGTAAAATTTCAGTTCAACTGAATGCTTTAAAACTTGAGAAAAAAACCTTTTCAAGTTTTGACACAAGTCGCCAAAAGGGTCACTAAGTCGCCAAAAATGATGCCAACGTGGCTGAATTTGTAATTCTTTGAATAATTAGTTTTAATCAATTAATTTTTATTTAGTTATAATTAAATTATTGAATTGTCATCCAAAATAATCATGTATATATAATTTCAGCTGAATTGAGCGCTTTAAAATGTGTTTTATTAACGATTGAAAATTCCACCAATATAAATAAATAAATAGAGAGTGTGAGCTAATAGTAGGAATTGAATTAGAAAGTGGTTTTAATGTTGTACTCCTCCACAAGTGGCCGAAAGGGCCTAATGGTCAAGGACTTAGGGCCAGCGTGTCATAAGTTCGAGCCTAGCACCGCAGAAAACCCACCATTTCAAGGAGACTGATGCAGTCAAGGCTCAAATGTCCCCTCTTTGTTGTGGTATGGAAGTTAGGATTGGGAGATGAAAGCTCAGGAGTCATCCTCATCAAATTTAACCATGGTTCAAAGTTACGAGGTTCTTTTCCAATAGCCCTCGTGTAGTTTTATATTGAGACGTTAATTTATACTCACTCTCTCTGCAATGGGTTCTGTTCACTGTTCTACTAATCGTCTAGCATAAATACTTTTTATGACATTATATGATTGTAAAGCCCCTCTTTGTAAAGGAACCACTTGTAGTGGAGGGGAATTCTTGTCATATGAAGCCTTAGAAGTGTGTTAGAGAAGTTAATATTGAAAATTGCCGTATTTATAGTTTTAAAAGAAAAAGTATCTTTCGGACTGTTTCAGGACTAGCATTATTATTGAGGAACTTCCATTGATAAGTATGTTTAGATTCTAGATAGTTAGATTATTCAATTTAAGCTGACACGCTCCCGTAGCTTAGGTCGAATTTAAATAGTGATTTTATAGTCATAATGAAGTGCTTGTTTTAAAATAAAATGCTTCACCCTTTAGTGAGCCCTCACATTTCAGCAGGAGAGAGTTCTTGGCAACTCTACTCCTGTAACAATGATGTACGTACACAAAATTTGATTTACAAATACGTCGAGCTACCTACAACAAAATCCTATCACAAAGAAAAAATTTAGTAATAAAATTTCAGCAATAGCTTTGTCTCGGTAGTATATTTATTTGGTTAGAGTTTCGAGATCACGGGTTAATGTTCAGCTGAGAAGAGCCATTTTTAATTTGAAATGAAGGTACATTCATAGCCAGTGTAACTGATAGAAATTTTGAATGTGACCATGTGAACGTGCATGCATTGTGGTATACATGTGCTGGATGTCTGTTTGTGGGATATAGTTACATGTGTTATGCAGTACGGGGTTCGAGGATTTTATGCAATCAGTCTCAAAGAGCAAGACAGTTCTTCAGAAACGATGAAAATTTATTATAAAAAAAGAAAGATGTGTGTGTGTCAGTGTGAACACGCGGTAAAAGTTAACTTCTTTGGCTTATATGTATTGTTGTTGTTGTCGTGTATGACAAAGTGCAGAGGTGCACTTCTCATAATTGAGGGTTGCCAGAGTTCTGAAAGGTTGGAATTCTGTTCATTTTAGTCACCTTTACGACACGCATGAGCTTACATTGGAACTATTCTACTCCGGTTACCACACGGCAGACTATAATAATATCTTTTTTAATACCTGATACTGATGATGAGTTAATTTTGGCGAGATTGAATTTGGTGTTCTTGGCGAAGATTGTCCGAAGAATCTTTTAGGCTTAACGAATGACGGCTCCAATTAGGCTTAATGCAGCTGCATTCAAAAGAAAAAAAAAGCAAAGAAAAAAAATTTGAAGCTTGAAGTATTTTGCACTTTTCAATTTCTTTTAAAGTCTGCATCGTAAAATATATGCTAGGAGATGATCACTGGAAGGATGATAACTTGATATAAACTAACATATAATATTTTATAATAGCTCATTATAATGTCAATCATTTTAAATGTAAAGAAAATATGTCTCTGGGTACTAGTAGAATTTTTGAATGGTTGGTGATATAATTAGGTTGTATTATCTTGTGATATCGTACTCCATCACAAGATTTTTCATATGGGTTTTCTGACAGTACAACCATACAACTACACATTGAGAAATACATCACTTTTTCGATATGCTTTCGGTTTTGACCATTTTACCTGACTAACTAAACTTGAGATTTGATTATTTTTAAAGGAAAAGAGAGAGAATATATTTACCACATGAACTAGCCTGGGAAAACATCGATTATAAGTTATATGCAGCATACTTTGAGATACTTTAGGTAGATCGTCAAATGTAACAGTCTACGATATTATACGAATTGAAGTTGTTGCCGCTTATATGTATTGAATTGTATAATTAAGTTTTTTATTTTAAAATAATATTATGTATAATTAACAAATTTTTTTTCATTATTATTTCAAACTGTATTTAAAAAACGTGGTGAAATTTGGAACTTCATACATTTCTACCTTACGTTTATCGCGTAACTGTAACTGGTAACGCGTAACGAAAATTTTTCCCTAAAGTGCCAGAAGTTAACTAAAAAAAAAACAATCCTTGAAATACAGGATACATGACTAGAATTCGCTAAATAAATCGCAAAAGGTCTTCACACATTCTACAGCGCTCAGACACAACTATCAGCGTCTAAAAATACAAATAAGTAATGTTTAAGGTTATTCACAAGAACTCACTTGATAGTAATGACTAATCTCTAGTCGACTCTGTCGAGTTTCAAAACAATTCTAACTCAGTTTTGGTGAGCGACTCCTTAATTATAGGCCACACGAATCTTTTGAGAAAGATTCGACATGGATCTAAATTTTAAAAGTTTTCTCCGGTAATTTCCAGAAGCATCCATATGATCTCCATCATGGTCACCAGAAATGATGCCAACTTGGCTCTGTCGCCAACATTTAGCCAAGTTTTCATTAATTCGCCATTATAGTGAAAGATTCGACATTGCTTGTGAATATTACAATTTTAGCATAAAATAAATACAACAGAAAGTAATATTAACGTATTACACATCCAGATATAAATTATTCACTATTTTTATACAAAGGTCATAACACATGTTTTCTGCACTTGGTTGGTCAATGCTGCGACAATTAAGGCTGGTTGTTCTTAGGAGTTGTCATTCAATGATCTCCCATACCTTTTCAATTGGAGAAAGATTTGGTAATCTAGCAGAGCAAGGCAACATGTCGACACTCTATAGAGTATCTTGGATTACAACAGTGGTATGAGAGCACATGTTATCTTGTTGCACAGAACACCCCAAATTGCAGCGTCAGAACCGTCAAACTGTCCAAAAAATTTACAGGCCTGTTGCGCGAGATAACCACAAGAGTGTTTCTGTTAGGATAAGAAGTCGCTGTCTAAACCAAGGTCTTAATAAACCGAGCCTCTTAAAAGAATTCCTTCTTGATATAAATGGCATTGAATTAATTAAGTAAAATATATAATTTCTCGTTGGAAAAAATAATAATATTTACTGAATGTGAAAAGTAGGTTACTCTTTAAAATGAACTTTTTTTTTTTGCTGATCTTTTATGTAATCCAAAAGAAAAAAAATTATTGAAATAAATTCATATATCTTACAAAACAGTTTTCAGGAAAAAAAATTCTAAAAATTGGGAACAAAATTTAAAGGCATTAAAAAAAGTTCGAATTTCAAGTATTTGAAATTTCAAATTCTCATCGATATTTTACTTAGAATAAGGTATAAAACATCCTTTGGAAAAAGCGTCGACGAAAAATGGATAAAATATTTTGTCATCCAATCAAAAACAGAGCAATGTCACTATAATTTAACTTCTTGGGAAAATAAAACTTTTCCGACGGTGAATCTCAAGAAAAAAAATCAGAAATATCTAATATAAACGGTAAAGATAAAAACAAATTTGAGTTTAAATTCTCTAATAAAGCCGCGTTTCTCTAACACCCACTTAGTTTTTGTGAGAGTACAATGGACAAGAAAACAAACTTTTCCTTTATTGCCTCGAATATGAGGGAACTTTTAAAATAACAGAACAATATCTTATGCCTTTTTCTTCTTTCCAAAAGAATTTATGTTCTCGAAAAAGAAAAGTTTATTAAATATCAAAAGGTGAAAACTTCCAAAACTGAAGTATCTCAATGAATGTGTTAATATTTAGAAAGACGTATAGAAAGATTATATCTATGGAGAAAGCGATGATGAATCAACATAGAAAATAAAAAAAAACAATAAAATTAACATATGAGTGCGTTTTTCATCATAGGATTGCATTAAATTTATTCTACTTGTAAATGTCTTTTATCCCTGTAAGACCCAGTCCACTAATTCTTGAATGAACAATCCGATTTCCAGAGGGGTAGCAAAAAACTTATTATTGTTATTTTTTTCAATGTCATTGAGGTCAGTATAGTGTTAAGGTATCCAACAGCGTTCGGAACTGTGATTTTAAAAAAGCGCATAATAGGATAATTTTCATGACATTTAGTGTCACTTAGATTAGAATACATGTATAAAATTGTTTTAAGGACATTTTAACAAAAAAATTATTTAAATGCAATATTTCGGCAGAAAATTAACTTAAAATAACCTTTCTTCAAAATTTTCTCCTTTTGTGAAAAATACTTCTTTTAAAATACTATTTTGCCTGTATATAGGCTCAGACCTCTGTACAGAGGCTCAACTATAAGTTTCGAAAAATTCACATTATTTTCAGAGTTACAACACATTGAAATAATTATCGGCGTTTTTTTTCTTAAAATTTCTCCCCTCTGTTGTCGTAAAACTTGGATAAACCCACTTATAATTTATTAATTTAAAAAATTCTAGTTGAGCCTCTGTACAGAGGTCTGAACTATATACAGGCAAAATATTATTATAATAGAAACAATTTTCACAAAAGGAGAATATTTTGAAATTGGGTCATTCCGTGTTCTTTTTTTCGTCAAAATATTGTACTCAAATAATTTTTTATTGTAATACTATTCTTAAAACAATTTTATGTACATTTTCTAATCCAGGGACACTAAATATCATAAATATTATCTATTTACACGCTTTTGAAAAATCACGATTCCGAACGTAGTCGGATACCTTAATAACCAGAGGAATGTATTATTTAAAGATAAAAGCATTTCGGGTCTTAAAGGGATAAGAATACTTAACCCGTACGATCGTGAAAGTTAGGTCTTGAAGGGATATACGTTAGGTTCATGTCATACCAGCAGCTAACCGCCCGGTTCGCCGGGTATTGTTTTAAGACTTTATACTGTTTATAAGTTATTGATATCGAATTTCTTGCATTAAGCTTCCGAATTATAGGAAAGCACTCTTATTGTCTCGCCTCTTGGTTTTTAAAGGATAGGATTTGAATTTCTAAAACGGAAGTATAATCATCTTTTACTCTTCTATAACCTGTTCCCTCCTTAAAGCGTCTCAGTAGTGTTAATTTTTTTTCTCGAAGGGTGAAAATTTAAACAATTTTCAAACAGGTATAATTCTTTTAAATTTAAATTAAATAATTCGAATCTTTTACACATTATTTACAAGGGATTGTGTCTTCAAAAAAAGTACAAAATGTTTGAAATATAATCATAATTATAAAATTATAAGCATATGAAAATTCAGTAATAAATGTTAAGTAATTTTTGCGTTGCGCACGCTACTTTCTAAAATATTAGCCTCTGATGTATAAACCTGTATAGAATTATAAAATGTATCATACTCTTTAAACCCTTCATCATTTAAGAATAATATATCTTTTGTGTGTATTTCAAAATATTCGAAAAATAATGAAATTTTTTTTTAAAATTTTGAAAATGTAATTTTTTTTTTTTTTATATTTTCAAAAAAATATAATTTATTATTCTACTAATATAATATTACTACAGTCTAATAAGGATACATTTAACTTTATAAATCAACTTATAACTAGTATAATTAAAGATACTATTTTAGAAAATAGCATGCGCAACGTAAAACTTAATAAATATTTCTTATAGAAAAGCTTCTTATTTTCTTATGCTTATAATTTTTATAATTATGATTATATTTCAAACATTTTGTACTTTTCTGAAGCCCCATTCCTTTGTAAATAATGGGTAAAAATTCGAATATTATTTAGTTTAAATTTAAAATAATTATACCTGTTTGAAAATTATTTATATTTTCAGCCCTCTAGAGAAATTTAACACCCCTGGACTTCCTTAAAATTATTTTTCGGAAAACTCGAATTTAATCAAGTCTGTAAGTATTCAAATATGTGGGTCTAATAGAACAAAATGGGAAATTATTTTTATCTATGCTCCTCCGCAATCCTGCTTTGGTATCGATTTCCGCAGATCCAGATCTTAATGAATCTCTACTCAAGAAAAGAAACATGCTTACTTAATTTCAAGTCTGTATGTCTTATAGTTCGTCAGATCTCGTGAGTAGAGTAAGAATGAGTGAACCGTTTTTCTCCTATATATACCGGGAGATTCGCTACCAGACCGAGAAACTTGTAAAATGTGTAGGGCTCAAAAGATGACTCGGAATCACATAGGAATCTTGGGTCACAAATGCCATAGTTTTGAGCTTGATGCAAAGAAGAAGAGAAAAAGAACAGAAATACCAACACGTTAATGTGACAGAAAATGTTTTATTTAACTGTTGTACTATAACAGGTTTGAAATTACGACCAGAAGAGAGTTGTCTGGCAAGTCTGACATCGACGCTGCATGGAATTTCTAACATTCTGGAAGATTATTCTTCGCATCTTGTGGTGCATGACGCTTAACGGAAGGTTTCATGAACACCAATCCTGCTGTTGTCATTTCCGATTTATTTCCCGAGATATTAGGATCAACTCGCTTTCAAACGAGGAACTGCAACCATGCTGATAGTGTATGGAGATGCGGATTATAACGGGCTCATCATTTGGTGGTTGTACTAGGAACGTTACCCAAACAGGCGTGTTCCACATCACACGACCTTCGGAAATGTATACAGAAGCTTAAGTGAGACTTGTTCTTTTTGGTGCAAAAGACATCCGTTCCTTCAGTTGAATACCTCATTGCTGGAATATCAGTAAATGCCAGAATGATAAGTGACATATCAGGAATCTTTCAGAACGTAAGGAATTCCTTGCAGAGCCACTGTCAGACCTGCCAGACGACTTCTGTTCGTAATTCTGTTGTAGTATAACCTTTCAATAAAATGTGTTCTGTTCAGTTAATGTGTTGCTATTTCTATTCTTTTTCTCTGTTTGTTTTAATCTTAGCTCAAAACTAAGGCATTTGCGACCCCTCGTTCCTTTTTTATTCCCAGGCGTCTATCTATCCCAGCGTTTCTCAAACTGTGGGGAGCACCCCCTTGAGGGACGTGATAACTCTACGAGGGGGGTACGAGCATATTGAAAAGTAAAAAGCAAAAGGTTATTTAAAAAATTATTAATTCACTGAAAGTAAACAAACAAAATACTTTCTGATAAAATAAAATAGAGAATACACATTTGCACTGATATAATACACGTATAAATATATCAATACTGTACAATGTATATTTTATTATTAATTTAACAATACAAAGTTAAGAACAAGTTTGATAAATATCAGTGACCCATGGGCTTGTATTAACACTTATCTTGATAATTTATACGGTTTATAATTAATTCCTTAACTGCCGACTAAAGGTTAAGCGATTCGCTCCTCAATGGGATCGTTTACCACGTAGACGAGCGTATTTTGATGGGGGGTTTTTAGGGGAGGTGAAAAGAAATAAATAAGCAAATCTTTTGAAATAAATAAATCCTTCGCAAACACTACCAAAGTCCTTTTATTACATTCCAAAGCCATCGGAATAATTTTATGGATAGCACTGCACAGAAAAATGCATATATACGCCCAAAAAATTAATGATTTGGATGAGCGAAACGTTTATATACGTCGGGGGCACATAAGTTCTTAGTGTCAAAGTATAGTATTATTGAATTCAATACATTGTTAGTATATGGAGGGAGGCGCTATAAAAATGATGATTAAATAGTGGGTCGCGTATATTGAAAGTTTGAGAAGCAGTGCTCTACCTCTCCTACAAACCCTTCAAGTTTGTCGATTTGGTAGCAAATCACCCCATATATAGATAGATTTATTTCCGAACTTAGTGTTATTAACGAAATTCATTTCATAAAAGTTGAAAAGATAATTATGTAACCCATTAAGTGGTAAAAAAAAGCTGGAGAACCTAATGATGTACAACTTTCATTTTAACATTTTATGCAAAATGTTTCCAAAAAGGATTTAGTTTATAATTAAAGTGACATTAAGAAAGAAAAAAAGATTTCCAAAAGAAATTTTTTTTTTCTTAAGTGTTTTTTTTTAATCTCTTAAAGCAGTGTTTCTTAAACCGTGGGGAGTGCCCCCTATGGGGTCGTGATAACTGTACCAGAGGGGAGCGAGCATGTTAAAAAATCGAAAACAAAAGATTATTTTTTCAAAAATTATTAATTTACTTAAGTAAATAAACAAAATACATTCTGACATATAAAAAAATAAATTACACATTTACGCTGATATAATACACTTATTAATTACACTGATATAATACACTTATTGCATAATGTATTTATAATTAATTTAACAATATTAAGCTAAAAACAAGTTTAATAATTACCAGTGACCCCATGGGCTTGTCATGTACAAAATTATATACAAAAATTAACAATTATCTTAATAATTTGTACGGTTTATAATTAATCTCTTAAAATTGCATATTAAATTTACGCGTTTCGCTCCTCCCCCCAATACCTTTCTTTTCCCCGTAGGCATGCGTAATAAAAGTGTTGTGGGGGGGGGGGGGAGAAAAGGAATAAATAAGAAAATCCTCTAAAATAATTAATCCTTTGCAAACATTGTCAAGGTCCTTTTAATGCATTCCAAATTCTATGGAATATTTTTATGGATAGCAGTGCACATCGGATTTTGGAAAGACGTCCCCGGTAATTAACGCTTTGGCTGAGCGAGACGTTTATATACACCAGTGGCACTTAAGAGGTTCAAATCGTATTATAGCTTTAACGTCAAAGTACTATAGTATTTATTGAATTCAATACATCGTTATTGCATGGAGGGGGGAGCGATGAAAATTATGATTGAATATTGGGTCTCAAATATTGAAAGTTTGAGAAGCACTGTCTTAATGTAACTTTTGAAGCATGAAAAGAATTTAGAGAGAATGTCTTTCTATAGACAAAGAAGGAGTCTCAGTCATTCACTCTCCCACACACTCATTTACCATGGGATGTCTAGAAATATTGGACTTACAGACTTGAAATTTCATGTTTGTTTTTGTGGAATAGAGATTCACTAAGAATGGTTTTTGTCGAAATTGAATCCTAAAGAAGGAAGGGAGTTACGAAAGCACTATAAATAAAAAAAATACCATTTTTGAAACATTAAACCAACAAATTTGAAATCAGATAAGCATGTTTCTTTTGTTGAGCATAGATCCATTAAGAATGGGTTTTGCGATGAACGACTTCTAAGGAATTTGCAGGAACGTTATGTATTAAAACTCCCAATTTTGAAATATACTTTCACACTTGAATTTCGGCAAAAATGTTTCTTTTGGTAAGAAGAAATGCGCTAAAATTGGATTTTGTGGAAATCGGAAACGAAAACAATGGGCTACGGGGCGTAAAAGATAAATATATTTCAGTTTTAGAAATTAGAGTGTTGTCCTTTTTAAATGAAAGGGTGAGGACTTTATAAATGCCTTTTAATACAATCAAAAGTTTAATGCTAGGATTTAAATATCAATAACTCAAAAACAGTAAACGTCATACGTCATGAAACGTTATGTTCCCCAGCTAAGCAGGTGGGTAAAGGCAGGTGGAATATGTAAGAAAGAATATTAAACGCTACTTGATCATATTTTTTACATTGGAAATTCAATCAAAATTGAAATGTTTTAAAGAATGCATTTCTGTTTCAAATTTATTATTAAGTGATAACTATCCCGAAACGAATAATAATAAATTTTTAATTGATTAATTTTAACATGAAAACTCGTTTCATCATCTCATTAGGGAAAAAACATTTTACATTAAGGTATCCGACTACATTCGGAAACTTTGATTTAAAAAAAACGCAGAAACGGATAATTAGAATATATGTATACAACTGTTTTATATAAGGACATTTTGACAAAAAAAAATTATTTAAATTAACTTAGAATGAACAATTATCTTAGAATGATCTTTTTTTCAAAATGTTCTCCTTTTATAAAAAATGCTTCTAAAATAATAGTATTTCGCGTGCGCTTATATAAAGTAAAGACTTCTCCAGAGAGTCTGAACTAGGATTTTTGAAAAATTGACATTGCTTTCAGTTACCACCAATTGAAATAATTATCGGCGTTTTTTTCTTAAAATTGCTCCCCTCTGTTGTCGCAAAACATGGATAAACCAACTTCTAAGTTATATATTTTAAAAACTCTAGTTGAGCCTCTGTATAGAGGTCTGAGCTATACAGGCAAAATATTATTATAATCGAAGCATTTTTCACAAAAGGAGAATATTTTGATAATGGGTCATTCTATGTTCATTTTTTTATCAAAATATTGTACTTAAATAATTTTTTATTGTAATAATATTCTTAAAACAGTTTTATAAACGTTTTCTAATATAATTGATACTAAATAGTATAAATATTATCCATTTATGCATTTTTGCGAAATCACGGTTCCGAACGTAGTCGAATACCTTAAAATAAATTAAATATCAAAAATCTTTTAATGAAGATATTTTCATTGACATAACCAGAATTATTTTATTAAAAAAAATTATATAAATTAGATTCTAAGAAAATTCTTATATTTGCGATAGAATAATCTTTTTCAACTACTTTATATATTTATTTCTATAATAATAATCAAATGAAATAAAGAATTTACGATATTTTTTTTTATTCTCACAAACATTTATATTATGTTACTAGTAATGTTAACGTCCAAATAATTATTTAGTGTATACAACTAGAGGGGGGGGGGGGGTAGTCCCACTCGACCCCCTAATGGGGGCCCAACTTGCATTATACAAATTATACAGCTGTTCTTACTCACTACTCAAATTGTAAAAGTGTAACTTAGATGCATTATGTAGTTTTAATTTTTTTCAATATATTGTAAGCCGGAAAAAAATTAACTCCATTGCCTTATATCTACCTTTTAGTTTAAATTTAAATTTATTGTCTATTCAAAAACAATGTTCCCAATCTCCTTTTCCTCTAAATTGCACTTTATTCCGTCTTGGCTTCAGCACCTTGACGGAGCCACATACGATTGTCCATGAGTAAATATCCTTTCCATCGATGTTACATATAAACTCACTTCTGAAAGCTCTACCACTGTGACATATTAATAGTCATGGCAAATACCTATCTTACAGGGAATTGTGTGCATTTCACTTCGAATGGTGTATCCAAGTCCCCTTCTTTGTCCATTTTGTGATTCTTAGTACACATACAATTAACCTTTCTTATTTTTTGGTAAAATTTCATACGGCAGTATATTCTTCTGAATAATTTTCACTACAAATTGTTCAATTACACAGCCAATCAATAATACATAAATTTCCTAATAAAATGGCGGTACAGCCACCTTTTCAATTCAGTTTTACAGGTTTCATTCAGGATGGAATTAGTGATGATCAGTAGCTCACACAGGAATTTTTCAAGGGGGATGTCCAGGGTCGAAAGTCCACCATTATTGTATCATGATCCTTTTGATTTTATCAATTTTCGGGAACAAAAACTATTAATTGAATAAATAATCAGCATTAATTAATAGAATCAATCATTAATAACAAATATTTAATTAAATTTTATGTACTATATACTTAGAATTATTATAAATCGGGGAAAAAATCAAAGGCTTTGGGGGACGGGGGGGGAGCGTCCGGACCCCTAGGACACCCCCTTGTTTGCGCCACTAGTGAGGATAGATATTCAGACGGACGGCATAACATTCTCTTGAGGATCACCAACGTCGCTAAGAGAGCAGCGAAAAAAACTTATTACAGCATCAGGAAAAACTTTTTGTATATGTAGATAGATATAACTACTTACAATGTCACTAAAATATTTTCTTCAAAATTAGTTTTTAAATAAGAAATTAATTTCTAGATGGGGGAGCGGGCTCCTCTTCTTTTCCGGCGGGGGAGATGTTACGTTTATTAAACGTTTATTTAAATGTTTTTTACAATCAAACGCAAACATTTCCTTTTTTTTGTTTTTGTTTATCTTCTTAGCTTACTCATTTATTTGGGTTATTCATTGATTCATTTTTCTGAGAAAGAAGCTAGCCAAAGAAAAAGAAAAAAAATTGTTTATTGTAAGAAATTTTACAAACACTAGTAAGATTTATGTATTGTTATTTCACACACACACACAGAATTGATTTCATCTGCGCTGAGTGATATATTTAAACATTTTTCTAATCCGTAAAAAACAACGAAGTTCATTCTCACCCTAATTTTTTCCCCTTGAAAATTATAGAATAGCTTTCTTGAGCGCATATGCATTGAAGACAATCCACCCTATTTGTAGAATTATTTATCCCTTCGAGCATTTCCGCCCAGCACGTATGCCAATTCTGCATACCAGGGTTCGATAAACTTTTCCAGAGTGGGGGCTACATCTAATTTTTTCAAGGTGTTGCGGGCCACCCAGTGATAGTGGTGCATACAAGGGCGGGGGAGAGGTCCATGAGTCCAGACCCTCCCACATAGCCCTTAATTTTTTTTTCCGATTCATTATAATCCCATGTTCATAGTGCGTAAAATGTAATTATTTGTTATTAGTAATTTTTTTTTATTAGTTAATGATTTTTTATTAGTTCAGTCATTTATTTTTTTCTGTTTTTTGTTTCCTACAATCGACAAAATCAAAAACATGTTTGGTTGCGTAATGGGATATGATTCAAGAATGGTAGAACTTCGACCCTCGATAACCTAGAAAAATTCTTGTGTGGGCCACTGCCCAATGCCGTAGGGGTGTTAAAGTAAAGAAAAGGCTATTATTATAACTTAATAATAAATACGGAATATGTGTGCACTTACTTACAGAATTAGAATAAAAAAACACTTATAAAACCTCGTTTAAAGCAAAACGCAAGATACAAACTTAATAATAATAACCACAAATATAATTATATCAAATGATGCATTTATTATGAAACAATGCAAAATACATTAATAAATATAGCATTTTTATCTAAAGTCAGTTTTTGTTGTTATAGTAGGTAAAAGACTTATATAGTTGACTCGAATTTTCCGTATATGATAACTAAATGCTAAAATCTTCAGGCGGTCACCCCAAAATGTCTTGGTAATCCACCGGTCGATCGCGATCGACGTGGTGCTTACCCCGGCTGTATATTATTGTACAAAAGCCGGGGGAAACCTGTGAATTAATGACTTAAAAAGATAGGAGCACTGCATGTGTATATTTCAGGTTTCTTTGTAAAGAAAAGAGTTCTATGGAGAACACATTACATCTCTCCCGATCTCTGTCTCTCTTTCTGTCTTTATGTGTGCATGAATATCTCTCTCTGTCTCTCTCTGTCTATATATATATATATATATATATATCCTTCCTAAAATCTTATGTCTGGTTATCTTGCAATTTCAATTTTTTTTTCAGTTTTGCTCTTATTGAATATTCATCTCTCTTTAGTAGAGAATTTTGACTATTTATATATATACAGTTTTACCGATATAGACCGACAAATTCAGCAGGATGATAGTAGGTAGCATGAGGACGAAAAATCAACATAGAACATGCGGTCGCAAAACACGTTTAGTCAAAGTAATTCGCAAAAACAGTTATGAAGTGTGGGAGATCGAGTGTGAAATGAAAAGGAGCAATAAAAATTCAGAACTACATTTATTAAAGCATGTTTACAATATGTGAACAATGTATCACATCTCGGTGTCAGAAAAGCAAACTTAAAGGATTGTCACAAGAATTGCTCCAAATTGGAGTCGCGCTGGTCTTAGTACAGCCGAGATCGAAGGACGATTCGTTTTAGGACGCATTTAAGCAAGTCCAGTGTACTGGTGATGTCAGGTGATGCGATAAGGATCCTTGCCGTGATATCCTCCTGTGTAACAACAGGTGTCTCACACAGAAGTGATTTCAGGAAGCCCTAGAAGATATTCAATGGATTGAGGTCCAGGGAGCATGGAGGCCAAGCAACAGGTCCATCGCGTCTAATCCATCTATCAGGATATATAGGTAGGTAACGTACAGAATCGAAGAATGTGGTGGTGCACCAACGTGCATGAACCACACTTTCTTACTAACTCATTACGAGATCCCTCAAACTATTAGAACTACATACTAGAAAATTTTTAAGGTATCCGACTACGTTCGGAACCGTGATTTTAAAACAGTGCATTAATGGATAATTTTCATGATATTTAGTGTCACTTAGATTAGAATACATGTATAAAATTATTTTAAGAACATTTTGACAAAAAAAAATTATTTAAATACAATATTTCGGCAAAACTTTAACTTATAATAATTTTTTTTCCAAATCTCCTTTTGTGAAAAATTCTTCTATTATAATAATATTTTGCCTGTATATAGCTCAGACCTCTGTACAGGGGCTCAACTAGAATTTTTGAAACATATAACTTAGAAGTGGGTTTATCCATGTTTTACGACAACAGAAGGGAGCAATTTTAAGGAAAAAAACGCCGATAGTTATTTAAATTGGTGGTAACTCTGAAAAAAATGTGAATTTTTCAAAAATTCTAGTTGAGCCTCTGTACAGAGATCTGAGCTATGTACAGGAAAAATATTATTATAATAGAAGCATTTTTCACAAACGGAGAACATTTGGAAAAAAGATTATTCTAAGTTAAATTTTTGCCGAAATATTGTATTTAAATGATTTTTTTTGTCAAAATGTCCTTATAAAACAGTTTTATACATGTATTCTAATCTAAGTGACACTAAATGTCATGACAATTTCCCATTTATGCGCTTTTTTAAAATCACGGTTCGGAACGTAGTCGGATACCTTAAGCATGTTTCTTTTGTTAAGTAGAGATCCACTAAAATTAGACTTTACAAAATGACTCCCAAGGCTGGTTGCAAGGGATTAGGAGTTGTATAGATAAAAATAAAATAGCCGTTTTTGAGCTATTAGACCATACACACTTTTTTTTTTTGTAGTTGAGTGGAGATTCGCTAAGAATAGGCTTTACGGAATCTTTACGGAAGGAAACGCCGTGAAGAGTTGCGGGAGCTGAAAAAATGCCGATACTTCAACTATTAGCCTTACAGACTTTGAGTTTGGCAAGTATGTTTCTTTTGTTCAGTAAAAAATTCGCTAAAAACGGATTTTGGGGGAAATGACTTTCTCGGGGGGTTACGTGAGGGTAAAAAATAAATACACTTTAGTTTAAGAAATAAAATATTTGTCCTTCTTAAACCAAGAGGAGGGATTTATAGGAATATTTTTCAATACATTTGAAAGCTTAATGAAAAGGCTTAGGTATCAAAGACTTAAAAGCAGTATATAGATTTATTCAACATCATGAAATACCCAGTGAAGTGGACGGTTAACGGCTAATATATACTTAACGTTAACTTAGCCTAAGGATTTTATGTATTGTTTTGGGAGGGATTATTTAAAATTAGAATAAAGTATACTCAATCATTTATCTTAGTTAGCCAAAGAATAGTACTTGCTCACTAAACAGGAAAAAGTATTTATCAGTTTTAACTTTAATTATTGGAATGCTACACAGACATTATAATATTCCTAATTTACCTATAAAAAAGTATAAAATATTTTAAAATTCTTATAAGGAGAGGCGGGAGATTGAAAATAAAAATGAAAAGGATTATTCGATAAAAGAACATCATTATAAATAAGTAAAAGCAAGTATTAAGTACACAGCCTCACTATTTTTTTTCATTATTTATGGTATTAAAAATGTGATCATTAATATCTTATTTGAAGTCTTTGTGCATAAGCCATGCCTCATTAGTGAAGTATTAGTGATATGTAAATACTGAATTGCGAAGCTTTAAAAACGCTCGTCGTATTATATTTACGGATTTCTGAAACTAACGAAGACTTTAAAAAAAAATAAATAAATAAATAAAGAGAGAGAGAGAGAGAGAACGTGTGGTATTATAATTAATTGGCAATATGTAGATATTTCTTCAAAATGAATTCTTACAGAGACAAAAGATTATTAAGGCTTTAAATAATGCTGAAAGACTAGGATTTATTTTATTAACAGCATTTTTTTGACACTTTTGTTCATTTAAGAAATAATTGTTTGAAAAAATTAAATTATCCTTCTTTAAGTAAATTTAATAAGAAATAATTGTCTTTTTGTTTGATTGCTACGTTAAGCATTATGTGTTTAAGAAATTTTCAGCAAAATATTGCTACTTTTTTAATAAAACAATGCCTAGATAACTTGTTACAGATGCAAATAAGAGTATTTCTCTCTATATCTGTAAACATTTTAGTACGAGTATTACAAGTTTCTAGCTTGATTAATTAATTGATATGTTAGTAACTTAATATCGCATTTGAAAAGACTATTTTCGATGTTAGAACGTTGATTTTTTAACTGACATTCATTTTGAATTTCAGAATATAAAGGAAGAAGTTTATATTGCTTTTTAATAAATATATATGACCGTTGAATTACACACTTCACACACACTCCATTTACATCTCGGCAAAATAAAGTGTGTTTTTGTATCTATTTTTATTCCGTAAAAAGTTTATACAAATAAATGCAAATTTGGATACCGAGGCAAAATTAAGAAAATTTGCAAAGCAAGCAAATATCCAGAGTCATGTATGCGTATAAAAGTGTTTCTGCCGAGCTCTGACTACAGAAGGAGCATAAGCGAACAAACAGCTATTGATGATTTGAGTGATCGTAGTCCTAAACCCAACTCAACATGTTTTTTGCAAGAGCTCATTAAATAACATTAGGTATCAGGTAAAATGAATTACCACGAACTTATAGATGACAGAATGAGATGGAGGATTATCGGTAGGTTACAGGTAGTCATTAGCGAGTGTAGGTAGCAACAGAACAGTTTTTGAAACGTCCTGTGTCGTCTGTAGTCTGTACAAAATTGTTTCAAGACACTAAATACATATCGAGAAGACCTAGACAAAGTTGACTCACAATAACAAATGTGTGATCGTTATCTGGCTCTTTTAGCTCGTTAGCTCGTTGACACAGAACTGCAGTTGTGCAGCTTCACTACTTCTGTGTGAGTTGTTTGCTGCCACTGGAACCCAAGTTACATGGCGTAATGTTTCCTGTAGGCTTAATAAGGGTGAGTACCAATTACGAGGCTCCAGAAGTCTCGTTGTTTGCCCACTGCAGCACTCGGTGACCGATTTAACCCAGTGGTCACATGGTTCGGAACTCATGATGCATAGTAGTGAGTTTTAATCAGGGTAGCAATGAAGACCCTTCATCCAAGCAAGGGGGTCAAACTCGAAGGCTAACTTGGGCCAAATAAACAGGGTTTAACTTCAGGTAGGCCGCATAAAAAGTCAATATTCATAGAAACATAAGTTTATTTCGAGTATAACATTATAATAAACGAAATATAAAAGAATAAGAAGAATTTAATGTTTACTTCCTGACACTTGACATCTATTTTCTACTACTATCTTTCTTATTTCGGGAGAAATTCTTTTATTATATTATATCGGGTTGGAGGGAAAGTTCTGTCGTATTTTAAAGAAAACATTTGAATGCATTTATAAAAATATGTGTTTAATATTAATCAATTATATATGCTCCATTATTTGTTACAACTTGTTGCCATCTTTCAGGTAACATATAAATTCCTATTTTGTAGAAATTCTCGTCCTTGGAGTTAAAATAGTCAACAACTGCCTTAGAAACACTTTCAAAAGAAACACTTTTTTTTTTTCGTTAGATAATTTTGCAGAGATCTGAACAGGTAATAATCAGATGGTGCAATTTCAGGTGAATACGGTGAATGACCAAGGATTTTCCATCCTAACGTATTCAGTTTTTGTTGTGTCACCATTGCAGTATATGGTCGAACGTTATCGTGGTGGAACACTATTCCTTTTCTGGAGGCTAATGCTGGCCTTTTTTCTTTGATAGCTGCATTCATTTTATCCAATTGATTGCAGTACAGATCCGCGTTGATGGGTTTTCCCTGTTTCAGCAACTCGTAGTACACTGGACCTTTCCTGTTCTACCATAAACAAAGCAGTACTTTTCGTTGATGGATACTTGGTTTTGCAACTGTTGCAGATGATGTTCCTGGTTTGCAGTAAGATTTTTTTCTCTTAATATTCTCGTAAAGAATCCACTTTTCATCTCCAGTAATCAGCTTGTCCAAAAACGGCTCCACATTGTGTCTAATCAGATGTGATGAACACATTCTTACACGATCAGACAAACTCTTTTCCATTAATTCATGTGGAACCCAAACACTTCACTTTAACACAAACCCAAGAGATTTAATGTGATCTCCAACAGAGTTGTATGAGGAATGCCAAACTCTTCTGCAATTGACTTGTTAAATGTGGATTATTTTCCAACATGGATCGCAAAACATCATTATCGATCTTGGATTGTCATCCAGATCGATTACTTTCTTGGAGACTCTGTTCCCCGGAACGAAATTTGCTAAATCATCTTTGACAAGTACGAACATTTACAATATCTTTTCCAAATACCACACATAAATTTTTACATGCAACCGATGCGTTGCTTCCTTTTTGGAATTCATACAAAAAAAAATGCAGTGTCGTAAATGCACTTTATCTACTGACACGTTTTTCACTTTAAATATTACAAGTAAATGATGAACGGTAAAAAAGGATTCTTTTTATATTATACAGCATCTAAAAAAACAAAAAAAATCCGAATGACTCACTAGCCACAGATGTTTTTTTTTTATTTACAACATAAATCACCTGCCTATTTAAAATACGACAGAAATTTTCCTCCAACCCAATATATTGTTACGTAGATCCCAGGGTCCGAGGATTTCATGCAAAACAATCACAAAGAAAATAAACAGTTCTTCAAGAGCAATGCGAATTTATTAACAAAAATCCAAACCAATCCTTTAAATACAGGATTCAGCAGCAATATTCACAGAAGTTCCCCGAAAGTTTTCACACCTTCAACAGCAATCAAACACAATCATCGGTGTTTAAAAATACACGTAAGTAAAGGTTTATTCACAAGCACAGCCGAGCTAATCGCTAGTCAAAACAATGTTCACTACTCGCTGCTTAAAATCAGACTGGTTCACTGCGGCTGGCATTGCTCTATTTATAAACCCGACGGAAACTTCCTGAAAAACCCGCTCGCGTCATAAAGCATGATCTTAGTGGCGAGATCCACTACTTTCTAGAAGAGTCCAGAGAGTCCCAGACTCGCCAACATGATCACCAATGACGCCAAAATGGTCGCAAAATTAGCGGCCAACTTGGCTCTACTGCCAAGATTTCGCCAAGTTCTCATTGAATCGCCATTATAACATAAGGGGCGGCATTGTTTGTGAATAGTACAATTTTGACAAAATAAATATAACATAGAGTAATATAAATGCATTAAACATCCAAATAAAAATTGTATACACTATTTACACAAAATTCGTAACACTATTATTGCGTGCCAATATATTGGCCGGGACGCAAAAATGTTCGTTGTTTGTTGTATGTGGCCAGCGGGCCACGAGTTTGACACCCCTGATGTAGAGGGACTGAATACACGTTGAATCTTCCGAGGTTCAAATTCCTTACGTTGGTGTCGTGTGGAATTTAAAGGAGTGGGTGTTGTACCCGTTTTTTAATCGAGGTTCAAAATTCGAGAAAATCCTCTCGCTGTATTTTTGTGCGACGTTAAAAAACATTCTTACTCATTCTTGCACACAAGAGAACGCGTTTAGATTACTGAAGACTACATACACCTTCCAGACTCCGATGGAGCACCATGTATTTTAAGGATGTATAGAGATTCCGCCTGAGTACTGATGATTCTCGATGTATTTGTTGAGAGCCTGAGAAGGAATATCATCCCTCCTTCATCTTGAAAAGAATCATTATGGTGTTTGTGGTGTAATTGTATGACGGCGTTATATTGGACAGCCAAGCACCCTTTTTTTTGTGTCTAACAATGGCTACCCAACTACTGTGAAATACAGAAGGTAAATCTTAAAGCTTTCGACTTCGAAACCATCGACTTTTAAATACCGAAGTTGATTCTAGGTTGTCATTGATGAATGACAACACCCACTCACCTAGAACTAAACTGTTCGAAAATTATTTGGAAAATGTCTATACTCATTTCATGGATTGCCTAGCTAAATCTCCTGACCTTAACCGAATAAAGCCTGTCTGGAACTGATTTTGGGAGAGAAACTGCATCCCTCTCCCAAACAAAAAACTGCCTTTTGTTGCAAGAATGGGAAGGACAACCACAAGGACTCCTGAATTGCCTACTGCTCAGTATGCCGCTTTGGATTTACAACTTGTCTGAACGTTATTTGAAACCATCCCCATATTTGACTCATTTTCAGTTCGCTATCTCGATGTGGATTTGGGAGATCCTAGCAAAATGAGTTTAACTGATAATTATGAGCACACAAAATAACTTTTCAATAGTACATCTCCATCTCTGTTTTATGAATGTATATTCCTACAGAATTTCATTATACTTTGTCCATTAGTTTTTCAAAAATACGATGTGATGTGGAAATATTTTAAGGTATCCGACTACTGGCGACAACTTTTTTTAAAATAATGGATTTTTGAAGATTTTTTTTCTGGCTTTAAGATTTATTTACTACATTTTAAGAAAAAAAAGACTAAAATTAAGAAGAGAAAAATAAATTATTACTACTAAAATGGGGAAAAATTGACAAAAAATTACATTAACGGGGGCCGTTCTGTACAAATAGTAAATGAACAAATTCTCAATTTGGCAATTTTGCATTACTTTGTTATTCCTTTTCGAAATGACCATCAGGATAAGAGATACTTTAGTTCTTACAAAAACTAAAGAACTTTATCTTAGTGACTGCATAAAATTGCTTAAGAAAACAGTGATTGTATTCCCTTAAAGGACTGTAAATTTTGTAATAAAACAGTGATTGTTAAATCTGAAGGTTAAAGCATTTCTACTTTTATACAGAACATAAACAAAAAATTTCAGCAAATTATTTTAAAAATTTTTTGAGCAATCGCTGTCCCCGTTTGACTTATTTTCGAAAAAAACACATTTCGAGTAAAACGCATTTTAAAGTTTGACATCTTATGTAAAATTATAGCACCTGCTTTTACTAAAATACTTGTAGTTTTTGTTCTAGTGAATGGAAAATAAAAACCTCGGTATTTTTTGAAGAGCTAATAAGATAGTCTATAAAATAAAATCATAAAAAAAAATGTGTCCATTTTTCAAAAAAAATCAGGATTTTAGGGTAGTCGGATACCTCAATTTTATACACAGAGAGAGAAAGAGAAAAATGGTTTGAAATCCTATAAAAAAAAACGAACTAATTACAATGTGATGCAGTTATTTTTAATTTTAAAAAAATCCAAACATGACATTTTGAAGATCAAATTAAAATTCCTTTTACACAATCGTATCTGGTATTACAAAAATCTTCACTAAGAGATGGAATTGCAGAAAATCCATCATATTCTTGCGATACTTTGTCTTAAAATTTGTGTGATAATTACGTTGAAAAGTAATTTTTCACAAAAAAAAAAAAAAAAAAAAATTATTGAAATATACATTTTGTAATTTTTTTCTTTAAAAATACTTTATTTATATACGTAATTTTAGACATACTTTATTTGTATACGAACTTTTAAACATATCTTATTTTTATACTTTCTACAGCCTTATTATATTTCGTATGTAGCTTTATATATATATATATATTTTATATTTAAAAGTCTTTTTGGAACATAGACATTTCATTACTTGAAA
This sequence comes from Trichonephila inaurata madagascariensis, assembly GCA_019973955.1. NCBI lineage: Eukaryota > Metazoa > Arthropoda > Arachnida > Araneae > Nephilidae > Trichonephila > Trichonephila inaurata. The sequence continues at coordinate 26,689 of BMAV01011752.1, read as the reverse complement.
GCTACTAGTATTTGGTAATATTATAATTTAAAATAGTATTGGTAATGTAAAGTTAATGGAATTCGATATATATATATATATATATATGTCAGGCCCCAGGCCTGCTGGTAAAATGAGGAAGGCATCCTTCTATATAATAACTTCTTTATTTCGCTTCCATCACATAAAATCCAACATGGCGGCCCTTTGTCGGGCAACCGAGTAGAACATTAACAATACTTCGGGCAAGAGTCACCAGCTAAGCCTTTTCGAGTATGCGTTCTTCGTCAGCGCTCGCTCCATCTTTAAATAGGCTTATTTACTCACAAATCCTTACGCGATGGTAAAGAGTTCGCTCTATATATATATTTATTACTTACTTAATTTTGAACCTAAACTTTTCAAACCTGA
>BMAV01011752.1:10043-26199 GCA_019973955.1 Trichonephila inaurata madagascariensis | reverse complement strand
AGGGCTTTAAAATTTTATCTAGGACCAACCATCCAGGTTTTTCCTTTACTTCCAATAGAATTTCGAATAAAGGAAGGAAACTGATCTAGTATGCAAATTTTACACGCAAGGCCCTTTAGAACCCCTTGAGACCTTGTAGTAAGAACAAGCTATGTACGTAAAATCGTACTTGCATTTGTAAAATACTTGTTTCAAATACTAGTTAGGTTAAAGGGAAGATAAGATGAAAAGTACTTCTTAGTTTCATGGCTGGTTGAAAGGTTCTTTGTACGCTAACACACAGGGGAACAGACTGCGGGAAACAGATAACGCGATACAAAATTCTTTTACACTCTTCACAAAGAAAAAAAAGGACAAAAAAAAGTGCTTATTCTTATTCTCAGAAGAATTCAAACGTATCTATCTCACGTGGACTTTGAAGGATATTGATTTGGCGTTTTTGTATTTTATTTGATTCCAAGACATTTCTCTCTTTATTCCTTTGTATGCAACGTTTGCATCTACAGTGACAAATACATTACAAATTTATAGTGACAGATACTGCATCATTTTTAAATCAAGTAAGTTTTGTGTAAAGTAGTCATTAAGGCTATCTTCGGCTAACGTTAAAGAATAGGGGCCAAATTAGGAATATTTTTTCAGATATAAAAGTATACTCAAACATTAATATTATATTCTGGCTACACTATCCTGTAGAGAAACGCTTATTTTATCATACTACTCATTTTTATCCGAGTTTTGACACATTTTTTCTTTGATAAAAAGTGTTTTGCATTTTTTTTTCCCTATACCGTAATGCTAAATGAGCTATCCCTTCATATGTTAAAAGGAAAAAACTAATTATTTATGAAATATTTTGAAATTTTTAAAACACTATATTATAAACAATTGCATGAGTTACAATGTCACACATTTTTATAAAGATTGAGACAATTTTCTGTCCGAAAATGTGCTCTGCGTCAAGTTCACGCTATCGTACATACGGTGAAAACAGCCTTAATACAGAGATACTCCCTACTATTTTTTATGAATGAAAAAAGAAAAAATTACGTTCAATTCATATTCACATTGCGTTTCATGCGAAACACTAAAAGATCTGAATAATACTAAATAGTAATACTGTTCCCATGCAATTTTAAAATAATCGTCCGGACAATAATTCACTTGATCAATAATTACTAAGTCAGCAGTATAAAATGATCATATAATTGCTATACTCTACTAGCTGCACTTATTACTTTATGTCAGAGTTTCTCAAACTATGGGTCGTGCCTACCTAAGGGGTGTGATAACTCTGTGAAGGGAGGCAAATATATTAAAAAGTCGAAAACAAAAGATTATTTTAAAAAATTACTAATATAATGAAAATAAACAAACAAAACACATTCTGACATTATAAAATAAAAAATAGATTTTTACACTGATATAATACAACTATAAATGTATTTGCACAATCTATTTGATAATTAACTTAACTATACTAAGTTAAGTTCAAGTTTAATTAAAGCCAGTGACCCCATGGGCTTGGCACACATAAAAATATATAATAAAAAATTAACACTTATCTTGATAATTTGTACGGTTTATAATTAATCCCTTACACCTGCCGACTAAAGGTTACACGATTCACTCACAAATACCACCCTTTTCCAAGTAGGCGCGCGTATGTGATGTATTGGAGGGGGCGGGGGGAAGAAAAGGAATAAATAAGTAAAACCTTCTCTGAAATAAGTAAATCCTTCAAAGTCACTTTATTGCATTCCAAAATCGGAATACTTTTATGGATAGCAGTGCAAACAGATGATGGTACTTCAGAAAGGCGTATATATGCGTACGGGGAAGTTAGCGCTTTGGCTGAGCGAGACATTTACATACTCCGGAGGCACTTAAGAAATCAAAGCCGTATTGTAGCTTTAGCGTCAAAGTATAGTATTATTGAATTCAATACCTTGTTGTTGTATGGAGTGGAGGGGGCGATGGAAAATATGATTGAAATTTGGGTCACAAATATTGAAAGTTTGAGAAGCACTGCTTTATGTAGTTCTATAAATTTGTACGTTTTCTCAAAAAATATAGCAGTTAAATACTTTCGAAAATTTTTTTAAAAAAATCTGTTAGTTTTAAGAGAACCTATTACAATTATACTATTTTTGGATTCAGAGAGATTTCCTAGCAATTATTACAATTATTCTAATTATTTTTATATGTTTTTGCATGCATGATGTTATAGAAGGATCTCATTAAAATTGTTGCATTTGAAATCTCAGTATTAGTTATATCCCAAAGGGCAAGCATTTTTCACAGCGAATATTACAAAGACTTAAACGAAGTTATCAAAAGCCAAAAGAGAGATCATCCAAGAAGGAAAGCAAAGTATTTTAGTAAGTGAAAAATATTTTTTTTTATGTATTTGTGCTAATTAGGACAAACAAGCATAAACTTTACTCTTACATAAATCAATAGTTTTCGTTGTGAGAAGATTGTAGGAAAAAAATTTACTTTTCTTAAAAAAAATAACTTTTTTTTTTCAATTTAAAATCCGAAAAGCAAAATCAGATGGCAAATGCGAACATTAAGAAATACAATCCAAAAACTTGGAAAAGTTTCTGTGTGTAAGAAGAAGCTTTTACAAATATAATAAATTTCTTCTTCAAAAGGGAAGACGGTACTAATGAGTTATTGACTTTAAAACTGTGTTTTTTTATTTTTGTCTTTTTTTTAATTCTTTGGATTAAACTTTCCTGCTCCAAACAATCATTTAATAAAGAAAAAGAAAACTTTTCTATCAAAATACCTAGAAAAGTATTTCTTTCCAATGAACAAATATTTCTTGGACGTTTTCTAGCGATGATATTAAGAAAATATATTTTTAATGAGTCAGGTTTTGAAATCATTCAGAACCTTTTTTAAAATATTTTACAAAAAGTATTCATTAAAAGTCAAAAAAGGTCTTTTTTTTCGAAAAGTAATCAATAAAATCTAGAATACATTGGTAAATGAAATAGATATATTTTTTAAACATATAATTAAGCAAGTGATTCTCAAACTTTCTATACTTGTGATCCAATTTTCAATCATAATTTTCATCGCCCCCCTCCATACAATAACAATGTATTGGATTCAATAATATTATACTTTGACTTGAAGCTACAATAAGACTTTAGTTATAAATCATAGAAATTATTAAGATAAGTATTAAATTCTGTACATAATTTTATGACATACCCATAGGATCACTGGTAATTATTAAACTTATTCTTAACTTAGTAATGTAAAATTAATTATGAAATACATTGTGCAGTACCTGATATATTTATTATTGTTGTTGTTGTTGCTAATCCTCTAGGGTCTGATGAAGTCGGACAAGATCAATTAAATTTTTGACTCTCAAAAAGTCCAGTACAAGAAGGGATCAGTGTAAATATATCTGCTTGTGAAATCAATGCATTATGTGTTCGAGGGAAGCCCAGTGATCTTGACACCTTGCACAGATGGAGAAAGTCTTTTTGTTCGCTGAGAATGCAAGAAACTTGATGTGACCACTAGCAAGGCGAGAGAGAGTAATCTGGGAGCATCTGTCACACTTGAGGGGCAGAGCCAGACCAGGTCTATTACCCACATACTAAGGATGAGTGGGAGGCATCCTCCACTCCACCAAATATTGAGATTTTTTTTAACAAATATAACTCCAGATAGAGGTAAGGGTGGATGTGGAGGGAGTTGGAAGATTACAGCATTCCTTTGCTAGTTTGTCCACCATTTCATTGCCGTAAAGTTCAACGTGAGATGGGATTCACTGAAAATGGATATCATGTTGCAGCGATATAAGTTTCAGCTTGTGTAAGATGGAGACACTGGTTTTGTCACCAACAATAAACCATTGTAAAGGTGTCGAAACGATCTATGGCTATCGAAGAGAATCCAAAGATATCACCGTAATTCTTAGATTGAATGGCCTTAAGTCCCGCGTTAATGGCTATTAGTTCACTTCTGAAAACTGAACAGAAATCTGATTTGCGTTTTTTCAGAGAAAATTTATCCTTGGGCTATCGTTATAGATACCGCTACCGGTCTGGTTAGATATTCTACTACCACCAGTATGAATCGTGATTGCATCATTGGGGATGCTATTAAGGTATCCGACTACGTTCGGAACCGTGATTTTAAAAAAGCGCATAGATGGATAATTTCCATTATATTTAGTGTCACTTAGATTAGAATACATGTATAAAATGGTTTTAAGGACATTTTGACAAAAAAAATTACTTAAATACAATATTTCGGCAAAAAATTAACTTAGAATAACTTTTTTTTTTCAAAATGTTCTCCTTTTGTGAAAAATGCTTCTATTAAAATAATATTTTGCCTGTATGTAGCTCAGACCTTTGTACAAAGACTCAACTATGACTTTTGAAAAATTCACATTATTTTCAGAGTTACAACCCATTGAAATATACATAATTATCGGCGTTTTTTTCTTAAAATTTCTCATTTCTGTTGTCATAAAATATGGATAAACCCACTTCTAAGTTGTATATTTCAAAAATTCTAGTTGAGCCTCTGTACAGAGGTCTGTGCTATATACAGGCAAAATATTATTATAATAGAAGCATTTTTTGCAAAAGGAGAATATTTTGAAAATGGGTCATTCTATGTTCATTTTTTGTCAAAATATTGTACTTAAATAATTTTTTATTGTAATAATATTCTTAAAACAATTTTATATGCATTTTCTAATCCAAGTGACACTAAATATCATAAACAGTATCCATTTATATGCTTTTGCAAAATCACGGTTCCGAACGTAGTCGGATACCTTAATGATTGCCAATGGTAAATGTCTAAGATGGCTAGAGACAAAATTTTCTTAATGAAGAGTATACTTAAGTTGAAGACACTGGAGAGACACTGGAGAGTTTCTCCGAAGGATTCAAGCTACATTGTAGAGAACAGGGCTCAACTTCTCTAGTAAGAAAGTTCTGGGACTTAACTTGACTGTAAAGGGGCTGTTTCTCATTAGTCTTTGCCTGTTTACCCAGTTATTCAGGTACGTAGTCGTTTAGTTTTATACTTTTATCAGTGTATTATATCAGAGTGAATGTGTATTTTATTTTCTATTGTCAGAATGTATTTTGTTAGGCTTTCTTTCAGTAAATTAATATTTTTATTTCAAATAATCTTTTTTTATTCGACATACTCGCGCTCCCCTTGTAGGAATATCACGCCCAACCCCAGAGGGCGTGCTTCACGGTTTGAGAAACACTGAATTAAGCCATCATCTTTTACTTATGGAACCAGGTGACTGAAAACGTTCGGAATCGTTATTTTGAAAAAAACGCGTATGGATGAATATATTGTTTGATATGTAGCGTCACTGAAGTTAAAACATACATGTGTAAAATTGTTTTAAAAATATTATTACACATGAACAAACTTTTTAAGTAAAATTTTTTGACAAAAGAATGAAGAAAGAATGACATGTTTTCAGAACATTCTGCTTTTATGAAAAATGCTTCTGTAATAATAACATTTTGCCTGTATTGAGTAAGAACATCAATACCGGGTTTGAATTAGGATTTTTGATACATGTAATTTGAAAGTGTAATTGTTCATATTTTACTAAATCAGATAGAAAAGAAATTTTCACAAAAAACACCGTTTGTTATTTCAGTTGATAGTAAGTCTGAAAATAATGAGAATTTAACCACATATTAGCTACATATAAACAAAATATTATTACTATAGAAGCATTTTTCATAAAAGGAGAATGTTTTGAATATTTGTACTCTTCATTTTTTGTGAAAAAAATTGCATTCAACTAATTATTTCGTAATGATATTCTTAAAACAATTCTATATGCATATTTTAATTCAAGTGACACTAAATATCAAAACAATATTCATTTACACGTTTTATTGCAAAATCCCGGTTTTAGACGTAGTCAAATACCTCAATATAATAAATCTTATTGCAAAATAAATACCTCATTCTACAAAACTATAATGAATAAATTGTTTTTAGAGAATGTGAAAGGGTGTCTCATTATCAAAATATGATTAACAAAAAAAAATATAAAAAAACTATCATCATTGATATTTCAAGAGAAAAAAAAGCATAATCATTAAGTCGTATTCTTCTCAATGACACATTCGTCATGGAGTACAATTTCAGTATTTTAAAATTCTGCCTCAGAATTCACTTGTCCAAATATTTTAATGCACTCATTTATTTAAAACAAATTACCTAGATATGTTTGAGATTCTGTTTCAAAATTATTTTATAGAATCTTTGTGTGATGATCTTAGAAGACAAAGTTTTTCAAAAATTAACTCAAATAACAAAAAAGACCATTTTTGGAATGACTTGATTTATGAAGTATAAATAAAGTTACCTTTATTTTCCTCTTTATTAACTTATCTCAAAGTTTTTTGTAACAATTTTTACTGTTGTAACAAATGAAAAAATGCTAAAGTTTCTATAAAAGAAATGGATGCTTAATTATTGTATAGAAATTGGAAGATTTGATTTTTCATTAACGTCGTAATAAAAAGTAATGCAAAGGATTTCTCAAAGGACCTCAAAGTTTTGAACTACATTCAAATGATATAGACGGTATCTGAGCTGGCATCTTACATTCCTAACTTCTACAACGTGAGAATTTTGACAATGCGGGTCTTCACCAGAACTCGAACTCTTGATTTGCTGTTCACTAGTTTCTGGCTATAACCATTTGACAACTATGTCCAGTATAGAAATCAAGAAAGCTGCATGATTCTATGTTGTGATTTATTAAGAGGCGTTTCCTCGTGGATTCTCTTATTTTCTAACACATTTTATTTATATATCATTAAAATGCTTTCGTTTATTTTGTTCCATTCTATTTTCAGAAATTCTGTTCTCTTCAATTGACTTTTTATATCCTGCAAATCAAAATGCAAGGCTCACAGCAATGATTTTTTCTGCAGAATATTACTGTAAAAATATGTGACAAAAATTCCAGTAGTAGATGGTAAAAAAGATTAAATAACATCAAATAAATTATCTGAATATAGATCACTCTATTGTCAACAACGTGCCATTGTTTTCTTGTTTGTGTTTTCCATAAAAACTGCAGAATAATATATCTTTTGTTAATAAAATGTTTTCATATGTTCAATGAGAAATAATATTTGAATGATTAAATATAAAAGGTATTTTGAAATGAATAAATATAATTAGAATATTTTTAGGTAAGAAGCGTCTTATCATAACTCCCAAAGTATTTTTTTTAAATAAATAAAATAGCGATGGAAGCATATTTCTAACTAATGTAACTTTTCATCTCTTTACCAGAATTTTGTCACAGCGAATAAAATTATATTTAAACGAAAAAAAACACCTTTTTTCCGAACTAAAACTATATTCTATGCAACATGCATAGAAGCAATGGATATAAAAAAATCATAACCAATACACAAAAATTTTACTTAACCGTTTAACTGCCTATTATTATGGATATGCTTTCCAGTGCCATCATTTTACACATAGGCATGCGTATGCAGTGTATTGGTGAAAAAGGTAAAGCCACAAATAAGCAAATTTTTCTCTGGAATGAGTAAACCCTTCTCAAATATTGTCAAGGACATTTCACTGCATTTCAAAATCTTCGAAATAGTTTTACTGATTGCAACGCAAAGAAAAGGATCATATCTAGGAAAGACATATATATATACGTCCAGGGCATTTAATGCACTAGTTGAGCGAGGCGTATATATGCGATGCTGGCAGTTAAGGAGTTGAAACTAACTTTTATATAAAAATGAAAACACATAAGAAAATATAGAAAGTAACTCCAAAAATATTAATTTATAAAAAAAAAAATGATGAAACCATTATTTTTGCCTATAGACGCTTCAAAAAAGCTGTTTAAAAACCCAATCTGAAAGTAATATCACTCTCAGTGCAAGACTAATGCATTATATTCTATTCTAACGATAGTCTTCTTTGAATGGAGTCCAAGTTGAAATTAAACTAAGTACACAAGTGAATTACACAAGAAGCATTTATCGGCCATGAAATCCAAATTTCTGCTTGAAAAGGTTTTAGAATGGAAATACTCAGGGGACCGCCACTGGGGTTGAACATAGAATCCAAAACTTTTCCCCTAAGACCATAAAAAGGATTTGAAAAAAAAAGTTGCTTAGCTTTTATTCTTTGTTATGTATTGATACGGAAAAAGAGAAGAAATATATTATTCTTGTTTTTTGATAACCCAGTGAACATTGATATTTCATTTGTATGGAATATATTATTTTCTATCATGTATAAATAATTAATCCTTAAAAATGAATAAAGCTTAAGATTTTATCTATATTCAAATTTTTTAAGGCTGTCTTAGGCTAATGTGTTAAAGAATAGGGATCAAATTCGGAATATTTTTTTTAAGATATTGAAGTACTCCACCCTTAATATCATATTCTGGCTTCACTCTATCCAGTAGATAACCAATTATTTTATCAAACTACTCATTTTTATCTAAATTGACCCATTTTTTATTTTATAAAATGTGTTTCGCAATTTTTCTCCTATATTGTAATGCTAAATGAGCTATCCCTTTACATGTTAAAAGGAAAAACTTATTATTTTTGAAATAATTTGTGTGAAATTTTGAAAACACTATATTATAAATAAATGCGTAAGTTACAATGTCGCAAATTTTTATAAAAGTTGAGGCATTCTTTCTGTCCGAAAATGTGCTCCGCGTCAAGTTCACGCTCTCATGCATTGACGAAAACAGCCTTAAGCAATGCATATGAAGAATTTTAAAAGAACAAAACAAAACGATTTGAGATTAAATATATTTTCTGACCGATGTAAATTTAGTGTTTGACATTTTTCAAATGTATCTAGAAAAACAAAAAGTAAAGGGACTTTTGAAATTTCTCTTTTTCCAAGGTTTGACAATAGCTCTGGTATCCAGCGCTAAATGAGAAATGGTCGACAACACTTCTGAACAATGTGTCACTCTTCCCTCGTAGGCTTTGGAGTGTAGCAAACCGTTCAACATGGCAGCTTCAATGTCAATCTGTACAAGAAGGAAAGGAGGGCAGCGATTCACTTTGCGTTTGTAGGAGGTGCGTTGCCTGATCTGGATACTAGGCATCTCCTCCATCACTATCCTCTCAACCACTTGCACATTTTCCTCGGTGATTGATGTCGATGGACTGCCCGACATTTGTCGTTCCATAAAAAGTTCTCCCCTATTTGAAATGATCTAGCCATTCGTAGATATTGCTTCCGGAATAAACAGCTGTAACCATACTGAGCTTGCATGTGATGAATAATTTTTGCAAGTTTCATACCTTCAGCAAACAAAAAAAGCACTGTCTTTCTTTCCTCCTTGATGCATATCCACAGTGGAGCTGTGTTGTTGAATGGTTCTGGCTACAACTCCAAAGACAACAAGGGAAGACGAGTAACATGTTGTAGGAAGTGTTGCCTCTACCCCTCATTCAGTGCTGTTGTCAAACCTTAGAAAGCGAAATTGCAAAAGTCCCTTTACATTTTGCCTTTCCCTCGTATATTTCATGACACAGTTACATAAAAGAACATCCCCCCCACACACAATTTATCTCACATTGCTATTAAACTAAAACAAAACAAAATACAACCATATTTTTACTGTCGGAAATCAAAACTAACAGTTGAAATTTCACGAAAATGGTGCATGACAAAATTTTTGACTCATTCTTTTTCCATGAGGACTATCAATGATATTATGTATTTGCTTATGCTACAGATGTGGTTGTTGCCGTAGTCGGAAGCTGATATTTTCATTCTATATCAGGGTAGGCCCCCACCCCATAAGAACTTGGCTGTTTGTGGATTTTTAAATAACCAATTGCCCCACAGATGATTGGTCACAGAGCTCAAGACCTTATTCTTCATCAACACTCTCTTCACAGTCCTGACATGACAACATGCTATTATTTTTTTTCTGAAATTACTCATCAATCATCAAGTGCTTGTTCTTCCATTACCCTCTGACGCTGACACCCTCTGTGCAATGTGTCAAATTCACCCAAGTTCACCAGGCTTCCCCCGAACACATAATGCGTTGCATCAATCTCAATAGCAAAGATATCTACATTGATCCCCTTCTTGTGCTGGACTTTTTGAAAGTCAACGATTTAATGGATCTTGTCTAACTTTGTCAGACCCCGGAGGATTAACAACAACAACAACTGTCTTCATGGTCCTCTTTTTGAGTTCAATGATATCGTAAATCTAAATTCGATGTAAACTTGGAAAAGGTTTTTAAAAAACAAATTTTCAGACTTATTTTGGAGATTTTAAAAATATTGGGAGACGTGCATTATGACAGAACCCTAAGTAATTTCTGGTCACAGTAGTATATATATGTTTATGTAACATATTCATGTCCCCATGAATGTTTTAAAAGGTGTCGCAAACACTTTTTCTAAAATCTTTTTAAACCATTAATCATTGCTTGTTTCTTTCTTGTTTTCTTAACTTTTTTATTGGTAACTGTTCTTAATATCAGCACAAAACTTGGAAAAGCTCCCACTGCTCTTTAAGTATTTAAAAAAATATCTTGCATGTTGTTTAAGTTATTCTTAGGTTAAAAAAATTTAAACCTTTCTCTCTTTTTCTTGTATACGAAAAAAGCATGTTACTTTAAATTTGTGCTAGCTTGATCACTTGTGGTTAAAAAATAAGTCTTCATTTATTGCATAACATTAAAAATTCAGCAAAAAGTTCTTACTTTCAATATGAATAATACACAATTCTTTAAATATTGGTAATTAATTTACATATAAATAAGAAGCAAACGAAAGAAATGGCTATCTTCTTTTAAGGTACTCCACATAAAATAGAAGGGGATTTTAAAAAATGTGGAAAAATATAGGAAGACTAAGTATTTTTTTTTTAAAATTAAAAATGTAAGAAAAAATTAATTATCGAGATAGCAAGATAAATATTTGATTTTGATTGGAGGAGGCTACCTTCGATAAGTTCTCTCATCTTGAAAGTTTTCATTAATTACGAAGAATAAATATATCCTAAAATGAAGGTTAGTTACTCTCCCCTCAGCTACAGAATTCCTTCTTTCTGTCTTTAGAAATAAATTAATTAACTGATTAAAAAAAATTGATCTGTCAGTTTCCTTCATGCATTCAAAAACGGACATTTTATGAAAATTAATATTGACTGCTTATTTTAAAGGGTGTTGGAAAGCTAAAATCTTATTTTTTTTGACAATTTGAGATTTATACATCTTCAAATTGCATAGATTTTAACCTTTCTAAAAATACCTTACTTTAACCTCTAGGGTAATTAGAAGCCCTTAAAACCTATTTTTAAATAATCGTTGAAACTGGGACACGCCCATTTAAATGGCGCGCGAAAAATGTAAACAAAGTACTTCGTTTTTGCTTAAAAGTTGAACATCTGATATAAACCAAAATAAGTATCTTTTATTGTAAATTGAGAGTTTTCTTTTTTATTTTCTATCCGATTAGAAGTCTCACTGTATACATTAAAATCAATTTATCTCAAAATGTAAATTTTGATGTTCGATGTACCTTTTCTGAAAAACTACTGTTCACAGGTATGTAAATTTTTTATGATATATTTATTATGGTGGTTAATATATATATTCTAAACTGAGCTTTTTGTAAAAAACTCAAAAATTTATTTCTTACAAATTTTTTTATGTGAAAAATGGGTCGAATTTCACTATGTTTGATAAAATATTTCATGATTAACTAATTTCATATTTTCAAAATTAGCTAAAAGCTCATTTTAGTGTAATGAAAAAGGTGTACATTAATTGTATGAAAAATTTTAAACATGTACATATAACAAATTTTGAAAATAGGTACATCGAAAACAGCCAATTTAACATTGTTAGTACAGAGACAGAAGTTTCCTACTCCCCTTAAAATGTTACTAAAAGATTTATTAAAGTAAGGATATACATGCAGAAATTATACGCGGGTGCATTACATGAAAAAAATCTTATTATGCAGGGGATATTTAAAAAATTCTTCAAATCAAAATTTTGTCATGGTAGCGAGCTCGTAGCCGACTTTGTTGACTCACAGGTTCGAAACCTAATGTCGCTGAAAAATCGGCTTGTAGATGTTGCTGATGTACGTTAAATCGGTCTAAGCTCAAATCCTCCCGTTGGCGTGTTGTAAATGATTGGAAAGGGATTGCCGGCTTAGGTATCGTCCTCGTCATTTAACCATGCGACGCAAATTAAGAACCAAATCAAATCAAAATGCTGTTTCGTGATAATACACACGTACCTAACTCTACTTCACTGACAGCACAATATCAAACTGTGTGATTTGATTATTTTATCTTGTAAATAATGAATAATTGAGAGCCATATAAAGTCTGCGGAAACAATATCAATGATTTCAAGTTAAATATTGCATTTTCGCTCACATCTAAAAATTTAGTTACATTTTTTCGTCGAAATTAAGTTTAACTACTTGTTGAAATAACTAAGCAAAATCAAACTTGACACTAAATAAAATTCAAGCAATTAAACAAAATTTAATTTTAATTAATTACTATATACTAGTTCTACCTTAAAATTTACTATTAAGCTATTCATCATTATTTTATTTATAAATTTTTAAAAAAAAAAAAAAAAAGAACTGGCAAGAACTAGGAAGTTTACTGAAACAATTTAAAAATCAACCATTTTGTGTACAATAACTATGGAGGATTTAGCTGTTCGTATAGCCTATGTAAAAGTTAGGAATGAATATTTAAACAAAATCAAAGAATGTAAATGAATGTGGAAAGTAAGTATAATATACAACATTAGGCACCAATTTATCAGAAATTATCCTATCTATTCGAAATTTCATATCCTGATAAATTATCTTAGGATTCTTATTAAGTAGGGCAAGTGAACCACGCACACGAGAACTAATGATTGAAGTTGAAACTACGAAACTGCGTTGACGATAAACTAGTAACTTTCACATTAAAGATCGAAATGATTTCCTCAAAAACTGATAAATCGCAGAGATTTATTAAGAAAACAGTTAACAGTTGAAGCAGCACATTTAGAAGTAGTGCTGGAATGTTCTGTTCATTGTCTACTTGACTAGTGTCCGCAATGTGAAAGTGCAATCTCTCATCACAATTCATGCTAGACTTTAAAAGCAGATTTTATGTGTGTATTGTGTATTTCACTTTGAACACAGTTGCGACAATAATGGCGAACAATGGCTTATGAAGCAAAAATTGCTGAAGAAGTTCATCATGTTCACTTGTTTTCAATTGAATTCAAAATCGACACTAGACTTATATTTGCTGTTCTACTTCTATATAAAATTTTTATAAAATTTTAAATTTGATAATTCAGTTATAAGTTCCAGAGAGTATTATGATACTTAAAAAAAGTTTTCAAAACTAAAGAAAAATCCTTATACATGTATTTTTAAATAAAATGAATTTTGTTTGTCTATATGTTTTATTATTACTAATAAATATGTAATCGTTTTCAAATAAATTTTTTATGCGAAAAGCAGTTGGCATCAGCGAATCGCAGGAACTGATTGACTAGAAACTTGTGATTATATTTATCATATGACTACAACGTCACATTAATGTATGAACTAAATGGTTGGAAACACGTAACCACAGTTTTCACGTGACTATAACATCACATTAACATAGTCCATTATAACATACACAATTTAAAATATAACTTTAAAATTTAGTAAATAAGTCTTAATATGTATACTCTTATAACTTACCTTGCAATAAATAAAGCATATTCTTCTACAGATTTCGTTCATAAAACGATAAAGACATGCGTATATATATATATATATTATCAAGCTTATGAAACAAAGTAAATATTTATTTCAAGTGTTTTGATATTGAATCTTCGTTAAATAAGCAGATGAAAATATGTTTAGAAATAAGCATAAAATAAATTGCGTTAAAAAGATACTATCAAGGGATTCAAACAACTCCAAAATTTAAAAGTACATTTATAAAAGGGGAGGATATTTAAAGGGATAAAAAGGGTATTTTTTAAATTTCACCGTTCCATCATTTGTAAACACAAAATAAATCTAAGAATGGGATTTTCAATTCTGCTGCCCCGAAGAGTTATTTTTTTATTATTAATTCCCATTTGGTTCGAATTTTCGGATTTTATATGGAACAAAAGGGGTTTGAAGTGCTCCATCTCAGAATGGATTTTCCTCCTGTAACTCATTTTTGAAATTCGAAGAGCGATATTTCTTCGAAAGTTGTATTCCATACGGATTTTCCTCACCAAAACGTAAAATTGGGAACTATTGTTGAGAAAATTACATCGTTATACGTGACAATAAGAGTATTTCAAAAAAGTGTATTTTATTTAAATAAAACATGAGAAGAGAGAAACTAGTATTTCATGAATGAATCATTTTGAGTAATGCATTTTTATTTAGAAGAGCTTTAAATAAGTGCAAATTTTTCTAGAGAATTTAAATAAAAATTGAATTATCAGCATGCATTTATTCAGCTTTCATTTCAGTGTGATTAGAATGTTAACATAACATTTGTGCAGAAAGGTTGGGTTTTTTTTCTGTTATTTATTTTGAATAATTTCTTTTTTTCCTTTCCAAGTCGAAAAAATTTGAAATGAACTACTTGATTTTAATTTTTGATCAACGACACTCTTTAAAGCAACACGAGTGTGACAAATCTCGTGCTGCACGTCGTATTCTGACCTTCCTCTATATCACACACACAGCGTTTCTCACACTGTGGGCCCCCCTTCCCTACCTATAGAGGGGCATGATATCACTATAAGGGGGGCGCGAGCTTATTGATAAGATTTAAAATAAGAGATTTAAAATAAGTATTAATTTACTGAAAGGAAGTAAAAAAATACTCCTTCTGACATAATAAAAATAAAATACACATTTACTCTGATATAATACACATATAAATGTATCAGTACTTCACAATGTTTTGATAATCAATTTATAAATATTAAATTAAAAACAAGTTTAATAATTACGACTGCCTCTCGTGGGCTTGTCATGTACAAAATGTAATACTTATATTTGATAGTTTGTATGGTTTGTAATTAATGTTGTATTGTAGCTTTAACGTCAAAGTATATTTTTATTGTGTTCAATGCATTATCATTGTATGGAGAAGGGGCGCGATGAAAATTATGATTGAAAATTTGATCGCAGTTACCGAAAGTTTGAGAAGCACTGCTCTATACACACAGGGTATTCGATTGTTGCCCTGCCCTGCATGGTCTCCAAATCTGACACCCATTGAAAACATCTAATAATGTTGTGCTAAGAATAAATCCTATCCAGCTATTATAGTTTATGAAGTGTGGCATAGACTTGAAGCACTAAGGAATGATTTGCCCGTTTTTGTCGTTCAAGCCAAGTTTGACTCTGTAAATGCCGTTTTAGCTGCCAGGGGTGTCAACTGTTTCTTCTAATTTCGCAACCTTGTAAACCCCCAAACTGCTTGAAAATTTAATTATTTTTTCTTTATGTCATACTGTACATACAATAAATATCTTTTTTATATTTACTTTTCTTCATGGTGTTGCAGTTTGAATAGCCAGCATTGGAATAATGTGGTGTTTAAGAGTGAGGTTTTTATCAAATGCGATACCAAGATTCTTCGGATGTTTCATGTAATATCAAGATTTCAAAACAAATCAAATTTCTCTCTCCTTTTACTATTGTTTGATGTTATATGTTTCAATTGGTTATTTTTTTCTCAACATTTTCATAAATATTTTAATACTAGCAAGAATATCCTTTCTTCGCACAAACGAATTTAAAAATATAAAAATGGAGATAGAAGGATAAAAAAAACGATTCTTTTAATTAGGTCAAAATTTAATAATATTTTGAATAATTTTAAGTAAATTTCTAATTAAACTTTAAGGAAAGAATGATTTTGCAAGTAAGATAGTATTGTAAAAGTAATAAAGTTGAATCAGTTTCAGCCCAGGTTCTTCTCACAGTTTAAAATATTATAAAAAACAAATGTATAATAATTATTAATTATTTTTTTTCTGATGGGCGAGACGATTTCTGCAAATTCCTATTCTCAGCGAATCTCAATTCAATGAAATAAACATGTCCGTCAAATT
>BMAV01011752.1:0-10033 GCA_019973955.1 Trichonephila inaurata madagascariensis | reverse complement strand
ATTCTCAGCGAATCTCAATTCAATGAAATAAACATGTCCGTCAAATTTCAAACATGTAGTTCTAATAGTTCAGAAACGAGAATTTTTGACAAAAAAACTCCCGCAAGATCCCCTGGGAATTGAGTTTCACAAAATCTTATTCTTTGTAAGGAGGAGGAATGACGAAAGGAACTTAGCTCACCCTAGAAGGGCTTAGAGCTACAAACCGATCCCTCGGGAAACAACCGCTCTCACGTCCAGATTTTATAGAAAAAAAATTCAAATTTTACACTTGTAAACATTAGAAGACAGTAAAATGACAAAATACAAAATAAAAGGAAACTGCACTATATACATACATGTGCGTGAACGTAATACAAATACACAAAGAAACTATAATAAAAATAATAATAATATAAAAAGTTTAAGAGAAGGAAAAAAGAATATACATGTTCCAACTTTCGTACAAATTCAAAAAAAAAAAAAAAAAAAGAAGAAGAAGAAGAAGAAAATTAACAAAACAGACCAAGAAATAAAAGAGGACGAAAGACAGGAAACAAAAATAATAAAAAATAAAATGTTTTTTTTAATCATATTTTCAGTTGGCGTCAACACTTCCTATTGATATTTTTCACCCTTAATTGGATCTTCAGTTAAAAAAAAAAGCACTGGAAAGAGGATTATTTTTTTCAAGACCAGCTGGGTAAAATAAACAAATAAATAAAAAGAAAGAAAGAGGGGGAAAAAAGAGAAAGTATTGAATTTTATTGAAGATATCATTTTTGCTCAAGGAGAAAAAAAACACGAAACATTCTTTGTGAATTTGTATTCAACGAAAGAAACATACCTACCAAATTTCAAGTCAAATAGGCTCAGAAATGGGATTTTTTTTTATCTTCGCAATTGCTCCCGAACTTTGTGAGTCGATTTCCACGAAACTCTTTCTTAGTGGTTCTCTATTAAACGAAAAAAACAAGTCAGCCAAATTTGAAGTCAGTAGATCTTATAAGATCAAAAACTTTAATTTTTCTATATAACACCCCCGCAACCTCCTTCGGAGTCAATTTCACAAAACCCTTTCTAAGTCAATTCATAATTAACAAAAATGTAAAATCTGTAGGTCTAATATAGCTTTTTTTTTTCACTATTATGCTTTTGCAATATCCCTCTTCCTTTCTTGAAAGTCAGTTTCCGCAAAACCCATTCTTAACGGAACTCATTAAGAGATACTTGCCCGCCAAATTTCGAATCTGAAGGTCAATTTAATTGGTCTCGCGCCACAACCCTCTCTTGGGAGTCGATTTTCGCAAAGCCTGTTCTTAGCGAAACATAACTTCCGAATTTCAAATCTGCAGATCTAAAAGTTTAATCTTGTAGAGATCTTGTAAAGTGTGAGTAAGTCACTGTTCTCCTATTTTGAGAGTAATTACAGCAAAAGAAAACTACTGATAACCGATTTTCTTCAATGTTTCTCGAATTTATCCAATATCGAGTAATAACTAAGTTATTTTGTAACAATTTTGTTTAAATGCAGATGCATAGAAGTAGGGACAATAAGAATTATAACCCAAACTGAAAAATTAAATCTCACAGACGTTTTAATTAAACAACAACCCGTCAATTATAATTATCGTCAAAAGGAAGGAACACTCTTTAATAATCCTTTCCGCAGTTTAATGAGTACAGATACTAAATCATTTGAAGAGCACATCCAACGTTTTAAATAAACAGAAATTACCAATTACCCTAGGACCAGTGGTGGTAATTGATGTGGTCGGATTCGAATTTTCTTCGCCCACTCAATATGCAAAGACTATGACGCAGTTTTCAAAGTAATTAGGATTCAGACAAGCGTTTGGAGTATTTTCTGCTGTTTATTAAAGTGCCACGAGCTTACGTGTGGGGGAATATTAATAGGCTGGTTCAGAATTATTGACAAAGCATCACTTAAGGTGTCTTCTGCATGCGAAAATTTAATTAAAATAAATTGATTTGTACGGTTGAACACATTTTGATAAAATATGAGGGCAAAATGTTTCTCTTAAGCCTCTATTTAAACACCTTCAGGCTTTTCCGTTATGGATTTATTAATATCTATTAATTTGATATGAGGCATGAATAAGGGATTAAAGAAATTGAAGATGGGGAAAATTGGTTTATATGTGTTTTATTGTCGATAAGTTTTTCCCCATTCTTAAACTTATTTATAATGCGAAATTTTCTCATTTATCTCTTTCTTTCGGATAATTTTTGTAAAGATTGAAATGCTATCACACATATTAATTTTCTAATACATAATCATGTTAATTAATAGTTTATGTTGTAGAAGAGTTAAAAATGAAAGTGCAGCACTTCTTAATCCACGAGAAATAAAATAAAACTTATATATTTCGCAAGAATTAAAATAATGATGAGTAAATGTTGTTCAGTCTTCTACAGATTAAAGAAAAATTCAAATTAAATGTATTCTTTTTTTTAAATAGCAGCTTACTTAGTTATAATTTGTTATTTATTTATTCATCATCATCAAAAACCTATAGTTTTGAAAGTAATGAACTGGTATTTTCTTGGCAAACTTTATCTCATTTTTCAAAGTTGTTCAATCCCTTTTTAATTCTTTAATAAATAAATGAAAAATAATTACATAGCTGTTGAAACATAATTTTCTAGTACCTCATTTGTTTGCTTGCGACAGCTCTGCAATCGGCTACACTCGTTTGTTCAGCGTTTATAAAACTACAATCGTATTATATTGGACTTACGCATTGGATTCGTGTTCGCATTGTTACAAAAATAACTCAGCAAAGTAGAAAACTGATAATAAATAAATACTTATTGATTTGTTCAAATTGGATTAAATTGTATTTTCAAAATACAGTTTACGTCAGGGGTGTCAAACTCGCAGCCCGCGGGCTGCATGCGGCTCAAAACGAACCTTTTTGCAGCCCGGTCAGTATATCGGCACACAATAATATATAACTAACTCAAACTCAATGGTGCAATAGACCATGAGGGCCAGGGCCTACCGTGCCCATCTCAGTGTACGTGAACATTGGCCGCTGAGGTTCATGAGCAGATGTCCCGATCATTTGGTCAGTCTGAAGCGATACCCCAAGCAAGCTTGGTACTCATTTATCGACCCACTTCAGGAGAGATGAAAGGTTGAGTCAACCTTCCCCAGCCCAAGATAGAACCTCGAACCTGAGGTGTGGAAGCGCGATACGCTACCACTCGGCCACTGGGCCTTCACAAAAATATATAATAAAATATAAAAATTTCTCCCTAAGTAGGAAAGATAATGGCACAGAAGAGAGATGTCCAGTGTCAGGAAGTAAAAATTCAATTGCTCTTGTTCTTTTATATATGTTTATTATAATGTATTATTCGAAATGAACTTACGTTTCTATGAATATTGATTTTTTTCTGCGGCCCACCTAAAGTTAAACGCTGTTTTGTTTGGCCCAAGCTAGCCTTTGAGTTTGAAACCCTTGGTTTACAACATTCCAGCGATAGGTACATCTTATACTTGAGTTTTTATAATTAACTCGAAGTAGCAGAAGTATCCGATGATCATGGCCATGAACTTATATCCGGTATCGAGTCGTGGGCCAGAACCTTGAGGACACTGAAGATCTCCCCCTCCCCCATGTAAGAGAGGTAAGGGAGAGTTAGATATTTCGGAGTTCAAAGTCCTCACGTCAGTGAGGTTCAGAAATCAGCACAGTGGGAGGTTAACTAAGATATAAATTCGTCACGTGACCGTGGATCAATAACACGATGACCTTTTTCAATAGCTTAAAAGATAATTCTACAGAAACTCACGCCATTAAGTCAGCGTTTCTCAAACTGGGGGGACGTGAATAACTACGAGGGGAACGCAAACATATTAAACGAAAAAAATTTTAAAAACAATTATTAGCTTACTAAAAGTTAACAAACAAAACGCATTCTGACAAATAAAAAACCAAATACATATTTACACTGATAAAATACACTTATAAGTATATCAGTACTACACAATGTTTCTTATAATTATTTTACCAATACTAAATTAAGAACAAGTTAAATAACTACCAATGACCCATGTGTGCTTGTCATACATAAAATTATATACCAAAAGTATCACTTACCTTGACAATTTGTATGGTTTGTAAATAATCCCTTAAAAGCCGATTAAAAGTAATGCTATTCTCTCCCCAATACCACCGTTTTCCAAGTAGGCGCGCGTATGTGATGTAATAGGGAGGGGGGGGGGAAGAAAAGGAATAAATAAGCAAATCCTCTGGAATAAGTAAATCCTTTGCAAACATTGTCAAGGTCCTTTTATTGCATTCTTCGGCCTTCGGAATAATTTTATTGATAGCAGTGTACAGAAAAGATAGTACTTCGGAAAGACGTATATATACGTCCGGGGCAATTAATGCTTTGGCTGAGCAAAATATTTATGTACGCTGGTGGCACTAAAGAGGTTGAAATCGTATTGTAGCTTTAGCGTCAAAGTATATTATTTTTGAATTGATTGCACTGTTATTGTATGGAAGGAGGGGGGCGCGATGAAAATTATCATTCAATATTGGGTGATAAACATTGAAAGTTTAAGAAGCACTGCATTAAGTACTTCGGAAATACCTCCCACTGAAACATTGTTCGTGTTGCTGCTGTAGCCTAGTAGCCAATGTAGTGAATTCATGGTTGGTGCTCGTATTACTGTAAACACGTGGAGCAGAGACAAAGATGAACATTGAATCTGCCGACACTCAGTAGTCCTGCTATGTTAATGTGACAAGTTATATCTGTCTATAAAGCAACCATGCTTCATTTAAAAATTTTGAACATGTATCAGCTTAAAGTATCCTACTATGTTCGGAATCGTGATTTTAAAAAAGCGCATAAATGGATCATTTTCATTATATTTAGTGTCAATTAGATTAGAATAAATGTATCAAATTGTTTTACAAGGACGTTTTGACAAAAAAAATTATTTAAATACAATATTTTGGCAAAAAATTCACTTAGAATAATCTTTTTTCAAAATGTTCTCCTTTTGTGAAGAATGCTTCTATTATAATAATATTTTGCCTGTATATATCTCAGACCTCTGTACAGAAGCTCAACTATGATTTTCTAAAAATTCACATTATTTTCAGAGTTACCACCAATTGAAATAATTATCGGCGTTTTTTTCTAAAAATTTCTCCCCTCTGTTGTCGTAAAACATGTATAAACTCGCTTTTAAGTTATATATTTCTAAAATTCTAGGTGAGCCTCTGTTACAGAGATCTGAGCTATATACAGGCAAAATATTATTATAATAGAGGCATTTTTCACAAAAGGAGAATATTTTGAAAATGGGTCATTCTATGTTTATTTTTTGTCAAAATATGGTACTTAAATAATTTTTTATTGTAATACTATTCTTAAAACAATTTTGTATACATTTTCTAATCTAAGTGACACTAAATATCATAAGTATTATCCTTTTATACGTTTTTGTAAAATATCGGTTCCGAACGTAGTCGGATACCTTAAATTATTTTTATCCGGATCAAACCTAAAAAAAAACGTCGCATGATGGGAAAGGATCAATTTCTGAACACATTTCATTAAATTTCAAATAAATCAACTTTTGTAAATTTCTCTTTTTTTTAACTAATAATATATTTTCCTATATAAATAACAATCCAACATGAATTACTTAAGTTTGTAATAGATTACATCACTAAACTGTTTAAACACAAAAATAAAAAATAATATGATAATTACTAATTTTATTTTTGAGTAAGAATGTAAAAAAAAATCTTGCATCCCTAAATTCCATTCCTTATTTGAAAAAAAATATCTTTTACTTTCTCGTCTACGCTCTAAAAACAATTGAACTGGCAAATTATTTAAATTACATTTTTTAAAAAAAAGTTAAATTTAATAAGGAATCTTTAAATAACTGTCATATTATTTCATATGACAGTTAAGAAGCTAAAGTTATATGCTAAATTTTATTTTCCATAATTTTAGAGTATCATAAATATTTAAATAAGTAAATTTTTAACAATTATTTCTAACGTTTGGAGGGCCATCAATGATTATATTAAAAACGGCTATAGAAAAAGGTCTAAATCGCTTTTTTTTATTTGTTGTTTTTTTAGATGAAAAATTGATGATTTTTAATTATATTTTAGACAGAAACACAAAACACTCAATGTTACCCTAAAACTTAATTTAAGTAAAACCTTTACAGTAAAAAATGATATTGTCTAAAAGATAGAGCATAAATGTTCTTGTGTAGTAACTGCGTAAAAGGTGTATGTTACTTATAAAATGCATCCAATATTTGCAAGCATTTTCAGTGAGGTTTCATACTTTAAGCTCTCTTGTAAATGAAATCACAAAAATGTTCTTGTATTTTTTTTGTATACATTTAATGAAATTCTTTCAAGGTTTCCACTTTATTGCGCTTACCTTTGAACTTAACCACAAGAAAAAAAGTTTTATTTTTGCTGGAGGGTAGATTTCGTGCAGAGCCTGGAACATACTGTGTGTTGAGAGAAAAAAAAATTTAATAAAACCAAGTTTTCCAAACTACCCACTTAGTTCGCTCTAGAATGGCGTTACCACCAGCAATAAAAAGACAGAATGGCTAGAAATCATTTTAGTGACTCAAGATCCCTTCGAAGTAATAGAACTTCACACACGCCTCTTATGAAGATTTGTGTTTGAAGAGAAGGAGAAAATTTAATATTACTACTTTATGGCTTTTAAAGTTGAGGAGGTGTAAAGCCTTTTAAACTTGAATGTGTTGTGGGGGGAGTCACAGTCAAGGAAAATTTCAAAAATAAGTCTGTGCAGTTGAAAATCCATTTAAAGAATAAAAATTGTGAAATATAATGGTTAACAAAAAATCATATTTAAAAGCTCATATAATATAATGAATAACAAGTGTTCAAATTTTATTTCTGCTGTATGTTATTTTTGCCAGTTGAAGATTGGCTTATGAGTTAACGTTGCTGTCGAATTATGGGAGGGAAACGAACTTCAGAACTCAGAACCAAAGTCTGGTCGTGTATCTGTCATGTGTTCGGATTTACTTGTTCTACTGTAGAGTGGCTGACACCTGTTACCTGTTGAAGTTGAGTAACAATTGCCATGTGCATTCAACTATCTCAATGAAATAATATGAATTTTTTACGAACTATTCAAAAACTAGGACATAGACACTGACTTTTTTTAAGATTTATGTAACTATTTTTTACTTTTATTTTTAAAAGAATTTCTTTTTAAAATGCCTAAAAAGTGAAAGATTAAAATCGTTTGTTTACGGCTAACGTGGAAAATGTTTTTAAAAAACTGTTTTTCCTTTAACTTATTTTTCACAGAGAGAAGCGGATTCGTATAAAAGCCTACTCATCTTATTTAACTTTTTAAAAATTTAAAAAAAAACATGCTTGGTGGAATATATGGCAGATTTTGTAAAATTCTCATTTCTACACACATCGATTTATTTTTGATGGTATAAAATATGTTCTGTAAACTGTAATGGTTAAGTAACTTATAACTCTCGTGTTCAAGAGAAAATTGCCTACTTTTGGAGTGTTCTTATTTTTTAAGAATATTGTATAACAGAGATTCTTAAACTATGGTCCACGGACCCCCGAGGGCTCGCAGCTCTTTTCTAGAAAGTCCGTGAAGGTGTCTCACTTAATGTTAAGATTTCCCACTTTGGAGACTCTAAAAGGCCTCGTGGAAAAATTGAAAGGTATGTCATGCCAGACTAGATCCCTATAAATTACCCCCAATTGAAATATTCACCAGAACATGTATTTCGATGAAGAATGTTAATTAAGTGCTTTTATTAATTGCAACTATATAGCCTTTACAACAACATAACATTCAACAATAATATGTAGTAGAAACACATGAGCAAATATTAAGAACTGAATTCACATAACGCACTAATACAATAACGATAGCATCCATCACGATTTCTTAATCGATTTACGCCTCCATTATTTACTTGTGTCTAATTTTTTTTTATTAATTTAAAATTAGTATTTTGTAATATTGTTATGTATAAGAGTTACCATTAAAGCAATTAATTATTTCATAGAATAACTAGGTATTTCATGAAATAACTATATAAGTCAGATAAAGTATGTATGATAGATAAAAATCTTCCTACTTTACTTAGTTTTTCTATGAAATAACTAGTAATCGAACGTTAATGTGAAAATTAAATATTTTCAAAGTTATTTTATAAATTAGTTGATCATAAATAGCTAAAACCTCTCAAAAAATACATTTTATCCCTATTGGGGACGATTAATTGATAAATAATTAGGAAAAGCAGATGTGTGGTATAATTTATTATTGGTTGTATTGCTAACATTAGTTATAAGGAAACAAGTAATATAAAAAAAAATTTTAAGTCAATTTCTACTTAGATCGACTAAGAAAAATTTTATTTTAGCTACTTTTTATTAAATAGTTACAATTAATATAAAAATATATTTTCATTGGGCAGAATCACAACATTAAGTGGTAATTCATTTTTATTAATTACTATTAATGTATCGTATTGCCATCCAAAACAATCCTGTATATAAAATTTCAGTTTAACTGAACGCTTTAAAACGTAAGAAAAAAAACCTATTCAAGTTTTGACACAAGTCGCCAAAAGGGTCGCTAAGTGGCCAAAAATGATGCCAACGTGGTTATATTTGTAATCCTTTAAATAATTGGTTTTAATCAATTATTTTTTATTAATTATTATTATATTATTGTACTGTCATCCAAAATAATCATGTATATAAAATTTCAGCTCAATTGAGCGCTTTAAAATATATTTCATTAACGATTGAAAATTCCACCAAGGTAAATAAATATGTAGAGTGTGAGCTAATAGTAGGAATTGAAAAGGGGAGAGAGAGAGAATCTGCTTGCATCTGTTACTGGCACAATTAAGCTTTTGATCTCCGCTGTCCACCTTTATGTATGAGCTTGCCATCACAGACCCCCAAAATTTTAAACACCCTTCCCTGACTCCCAAAACATGGCTGAGTGCTTTAAAAGTTCCTCAGATTCTAAGATTACCTCTGTTACTTATACAGGCAATTTAAATAATCTAATTATATATGTTACATCAGAAAACATCTAATAGTATATGTTAC
Organism: Trichonephila inaurata madagascariensis; assembly: GCA_019973955.1. Taxonomy (NCBI): domain Eukaryota; kingdom Metazoa; phylum Arthropoda; class Arachnida; order Araneae; family Nephilidae; genus Trichonephila; species Trichonephila inaurata. The sequence continues at coordinate 893 of BMAV01011752.1, read as the reverse complement.
CATCAAAGTGTTAAATCCGTTATTCCATAGAATAACTAGGTATTTCATGAAATAACTAGACAAGTTAGTTAAGGTGACTGCCTACCATGAAAATGTCGTTTTTCGTCTGAATAAGGCATTTTTTTTATTTCAAAACCTTATAGTGAGAACAGTTTTCTTTCCAAAACAGTTTTCTCTTTCCTTTACGTGAAATAGAAATAAAGTTACAGTGATTTTAAGAAACATCACTCTATGCGAAAGGGCAATAAGATAAACCTTTAAACGAGTTTATCTCAAAATTATGTTTTCGAAAGAAACCCTTTACCAGATACATGATATCTTAAGAACCAAATCAGATAACGTTTTGAAATTTTGTGGGAATGTTTATTATACTATTTTTCATAAAGTGGGTCATAAGTTTTGTTATAGATTAAATGTTTTTTCATTTAGGGTAGTTTTTATAAAGAAAATCTTAAAAAATATCAAAATTTTCGTATTATTATGTATAATTGGCTGTAATTTTTTTGTATTTTAATACTTCTCTTAAATTTTAGTTCATTTTGAAGAGCACTGTAATATGTATGTTGTGTATAAAGAAAATTATGATAATTGTATTAGGAATTTTTATACAGTATTACCCGTTTTAGTAAAAATTTGGTACAATTTTATTGAAACAATCAATTTTTGTAAACGTACAATATTTATTTAAAAACTTTTATGTACTTACATATTTTTTTTCTTCCTAAAAACACTCAATTGTTTTCAAAAATTTGTTTTTATAACAAAAATTGGGTCCGAAGGTAGGCAGTCAGCTTAAGATATCCGACTACGTTCGGAACCATGATTTTGCAAAAGCGTATAAATGGATAATATTTATGATATTTAGTGTCACTTAGACTAGAAAATGTATATAA
>BMAV01011751.1:0-10186 GCA_019973955.1 Trichonephila inaurata madagascariensis | reverse complement strand
AAATCTCCGTCCTGGAAGTTCGGGGTGAACTATCGCAAATTTCCACAGTACGGTAAGTTAAAATTTATAGCCGAGGTTAAAATAATTAGTCCAGTCAAAAATAGCTACTTCAGGGATGTGTCAATGCAATGTCTAAAAAATTGCAAATAGAATATAAATAATCCACACACAAATTAGAAAATCTAAAAAAAAAACACCATGTAAACAAACCAGTGGCTGCCTAGCAATCCTGCGTCAATTAAAAAGCTTGCGTGGGTCAGTGTCTGACCCACGGGTCATAGGTTCGTCATCACTGTCCTAGATTATCAGCGTGAGCTAGAGGTGTAGGAATAAATCAAGAACTAGAAGCTGCCATAATCTTAATATTACTTTATTAAGATCTTAACTTAAAACACCAATAACAGGTTAGATAAAAATATGATATGTGAGAGAATCTACGGTGGCTAAACACACAATATATAATACCGAAATAACGTAACCCGGACCACTATCAATAACTAAGTCGCCTAAGCTCAAATTCAATGCGAACACAGATCCGAATATTTAAATGGTCACTCCTACCTTAATGTCCAACGAAGCCTCAACCTGTCTGATCCTAGCTGAAGTTGCGGCTCACTGGCTTGCAATGGTATGCACCTTGACTATAGGCTCTCTGTCACGGATAACTTCTCTTGACTGTCACTTAACTTCTTGAAATACTCTTCACACTTGCCACACAAACTAACATAACACTCCCCAAATGATACCTCGCTTACTCTAAACTTCTGTTATTTAAAAGATTCCTAATTTGCAATTTTCCGTCACGTTTTACTTCTCGGGTTGATTGGAAAAAATTGCGCCATTTATTCTGGCCCCAAAGAACCCAAAAGGACATGTTAATGAAAAAACGCGTGAGCCCGTCACAACCCCCTACAAGAAGCAAAACGTGATTTATTCGAGGGTCTTAATGGTCCTTAAGAAATTACGTGCATAAATTTTATTTTTCTGAACTAACTTTCAATATTCCATTTAAATTTTAACTTCGAATAGCCATTTTGACCATTAATTTCCAATATTCAACTTAAATTTTAATTTTTCCTATTCATCCTAACTTTAAATTTTAATATTTCTCTCTAATTTGAACTCTCGACAGCCGCAATAATTTTACTCAAATAACTAGATCAACATTATCAGTTATGTATTTTAATCACGGTTGATTCTCTTTTACAAATAAATTGGTGTGCCCTATTCAGACTACGGGCCCGGGGAAAAAACATATACGTTTTAGCTGGAAAAATTAGGGCCACACACCCCTTAACTAAATTAATTCTACTTAATGCTACTTAAAAACAGTTACAATCTTCTTCTGTATAACATATGTCTTTTCCATCTTGTCGGATTTACAATTTTGCCTAAAAAAAATCTGCTTCTTTTCAACAATTCAGGGTCAGCCACCCTGAAATAAAAAATCTCTCTCTTTAAGTCACGTGGAATAACAAATTTTCCCATAATACCATTACATTTTACAAATTTCATACTTTATATACCACCTTTAAATTACAACTAATTTTCATATATACACCTCATCTGGTTTTTTTTAACAAACTTCCCCTCTAATCGCGCAGAGCTGTTAGTGTTATTGATAATAATCTGTCTACGCCGTGTTCCCCCAAACCAGATGAGCACTAATATGAATCAATATAACAATATATATATATATATATATATATATACATTATACAAGTACAAACATTTTTTTAATAAACCTTAAAAACAAACAACCAAAGGAATTGCCGCATCTCAGCGAAGTCATACGGAAGTAAACAAATGCATATTTACAAATGTTTTCTTCAAAATTTTGAAAAAAATTTACAAGTCAAAAGCTCATTTTTCAGTCTTCTAGAAAAATGCACTCATTGTAGTGTCAACTTTTGCTTGACTAAGAAAATTTTAAACAACCTAAAATGACTTGCTTCTTTGCAATAATTCTTCTGACCATTTGTTCGAAAGAATATATAATGAAACTATACAACCTGATACTTATTTCCTGTAGCTGACATCTTCTACTAGAACCTCGAGAAAATGGGACCGTCTCATGTTCGTTCCTCCTTTCCTTTCCTGGCCATGCTGTTGTTGACCACTTCTGCTTCTGATCTTCTAACCTGCTGACCTTGCTTGCTCTTCGATGTAGGGGCTGTACTGATGTTCTTGGCTTCCTCTGACTCGAACTGGTCCTAATTGTTGTGTCCTCTTCTCATTAGTTGGTCGGGACTCCACTTTTGTTCCTCTTCTTGGTCTGAGGTTGTACCCACTGGTACTGGGAATCACTATTTCCTCTCCTCTGCATCTTTTTCTAGAATATTACAATTCATTATTACTGGACAAAGTTAACTGTCTTTTTTCACCCTGATGTTTTTGCCCCTTCCTCTGTTTCCTCCAAATCCCGAGTTCAGTGATCGCTTATACGTAAGAGTCTCTTTTCTCCCTCTTTTAGTTCTGTTAATTGTTGTTGTCCACGACCTTGGTGCTGATCTGATAATTGGTTCGCGCTTATCGATCGTACCTGTGTGCCTCTCACCCTGATCTTTCTTAAAACTTATCTCTTTTTCCTCTAACTCAGGCTTTAATCCTGACCCTTTCTTCCTACCATACTGCAACTCATTTGATCTCCGTTGGACGCTTTCAAAACTACTCGACTTATGGCGTGATTTATTGTTATCCGAACTACCGGTTCTTATCTCCATCTCGTCACTTTTCCTATGATAATATATTCTCACTTGATCAACATTGACGGTTAACCTTTTTCCTGACCACCACATGATGACATTATTCTTTCTTACTTCTAACACCCTATACGGACCTTCCAATTTTGGCTTAAACTTTGTCAAAATTTTTTGTTGCTGAACATAAAGGGTGTGTTTCTAACAAGACTCAGTCATTCACCTTAATTTGTACATCACGCCCGCGTCTATTATTATACTTCTCCCATTTTACATGTTTAGCCTTTGTGTTTCGTCTAGCCTCATCAAACAATCTTTCAATATCTCCTACTGCAAACTCAGTTCAGTCCGATACCATAATTAATTTTTGAAATGGGGTAACCAACTTTCGACCCAAAAATAATTCCGCAGGGGTTTTTCCCGTCGTTTCATTCACTACTGTACGAATAGCGTAAGCAAACTCACGTAAGAATTGGTCCCAAGTATCGTGTTGATCATTTACATAATTTGCAATCATTTGCACTAGATCGCAATTTACGCGTTAGGTTCTATTTGCCTGAGGCCTATATACAACAGTCTTCACATGCTTTATGCCTAATCTTTCACTTAAATTTTCAAAAATTTCAGATATAAATTGGGGACCGTTATCACTTATTAATTTTATTGGAGCTCCAAAACGCGATATAAAATTATCAAAAAAGTATCCGCTATTACTCGAGACAAGACCTTTTTAAATGGTATGATTTCAGCCCACTTGCTGAAATGATCGGTAATTACTAAAACATATCGGTTACGTCTCACTCGCGACGCAGGGTACTGACCTAACAAATCTAACGTAACTATCTCGTTTGGATAATTTGAAATTATCGGAATTAAGCGACTAGCTGGTAACGCGTTTTTATAATTATTAACCTGGCATATGTGGCATGTAGAGACATATTGTTCATTATATTTTCTCATATACGGGAAAAAACAAACGTCCTTTATTTTATGGTGAGTCTTAAAGCGTCCTAAATGACCTGCTATGGGATTGTCGTGAAATTCTCTCATTATTTCATTTCTTAAAGACTTTGGAATGTATACTCGCATTTCACCTAGCGACGTTGCGTATTTCGCATAAAACAACAAGCCCTCAATTAAATGAAAATCGCGGGACCAATTCTCACATATTGTCGTATTAACCGAGCTATCTTCTGGGTTTTCCAGATATCTATAGGTATGACCTAATTCCAGGTCCTTTCTTTGCTCTTCGATTAACTGTTCACGCGACGAAAGTACGAAACCCCTGATTATTGCACAATTAATTATTCTCGTATTATACTTTCTACCGGGTTCCTCGATAAAACGTCAGCCACCACATTTTGCAATCCAGGACGATGTTCCCATTCTATATTAAAATCTGCTAATCTTAGATACCACCTAATCATTCTACTCGACAAAATTTTACCATGTGTTAAACGCGTCAATGTACCATGATCTCTGATAACTTAAATCGGCAGTGAACCTAAATACGTTCTGAATTTATTCAGAGCTCAAACTACTGCTAAATACTTCCTTTCCGTTACAGTGTAATTCCTCTCCGCAGTACAGTGTATTCTCTTCTTGGGTTGGTTGGAAAAGAGTTGCCATTCATTCTGTCCCCAAAGAACCCAAAAGGACATGTTAATGAAATGACGCGTGAGCCCGTCACAGAGTCTATGAACCCAATAAGTCCCTTGCTTGCCAATATAGGTCGCACAAAGAGGAGCCCTTTAGGGCTGGGCAACGGCGAATGTGGTCAGCATCCATGTCCTCCCGAAAATCGCAGAGCGTGCAGAAAGGGGCCTGTGCAACATGAATTCTATGTAGACGTTTCAGGAGACAGTCATGTCCATTGGCCACACTAAACTCGGCAACTGCTTTACGTCTTGGCCGCATGGAGAGATCTTAAGATTATTCCACCAGATCGTATTGGAATTTCTCTCAGCGTATTGTCTTGAAGAGAGATCATTTACCTTTTTCTTAGTGATACGCTTGGCACTGGTAAAAGGGACAGCTCTTTCCTTGTTATCTGTTGAATGGAAGCTCCCTCTGTGCAACATGAATTCGATGTAAATGTTTCAGGAGACAGTCGTGTCACACAAAATGCAACACCAAGAAGGACCAGAGATATCAGAGAGAAATTTATTTGGCAGATAACATGTTGTACAAAGATCAAACGATTAAATGTACAGCCTCTGGTGACGTGTGGGTGATGACAAATTTAGTAGTACAGCCGCCGTTGTTTGCTATAACGTCTGCCACACGCCTCGGAATGGAATCAATGAGGCTTTAGATGTATCCTTGGGGTACAGCTACCACATAGATCGGGAGAACAAGAAGTAAATCAATCTGATGGGTAAAGAAAAACTCTGAAACATTGCGTGCATTATCCTGTAGCTTTGCCTGTTCAGTGTACCGGCAATATATACTAGAGGAGTGCGGCAGTGAAATGAAATACAAACTCGAATCATCGTGCAGGACCTGTGTGGAGATTCATAACGCAACAGTTCAGCAGTCTCTCAATACGGTGCCTCCAAACTCGCATCCAAACATCGTGATGTTGCATGAAAAAGTGGGATTCGTTAGGAAACACAATGTCGTTCCATTCCGTTGTACATGTCCGCCGTTGATCGCACCATTGGCAGCCCATACGGATGGTTTTCAGTCAAATGTAAACGAAGCAATGGACGCATTTCGGACATTAGACTTAGCTGTATACGGCGTCGAATGGTACGAGCGAACACCGAATGAAGCGTAACATACTTAATCTGCTATTCTATGGTTCGTGATGGGGCTGCGCAATCCATCACTGCCATGCGCACAATCCCCCTGTCATCACGGGCAGTGGTGCAAAGAGGGGGTGCGATTGGCCCCGTGGGTCTATCGTTTCGTCCTGAATCCAGCGATGATAGATCTGCATCACAGTTGCTTGGTTTCGTCCAACACATTGACCGATTTCTCTGAAGTATAATCCGCAATCCCTATAGGCTGCTATTCTGCTTATGTTGAATTCAGAAACTTGGTTAAAAGATGTTCGATGTCTTCCATGAGGCATAGATAAGCAGCTGAGAAGAAGATAAAAGATATGAAAAATCAGTTGCAGTACTTCAAATATCCAATCTGTTGTCCCCTTATATAGTGCTTGAGGATAGCGTTACGGTCGCCCGTGATGTGTGTCAGCGCTATAATGCTAATGATTTGCGTACTTCAGCTCCTTCATCACATGATGTAAATTTCACATGGTTTGCACGCTCTCTTCAGTGTGTTGCATTTTGTGTGACCAGCAGTGTATTAATATTTTGGATACACTTTTTAAAACTGATAAACCGTCCACGCATTATCCTGTTAGAGTATGACTGATGGCAAGTACTGAATGTAAGGGAGAACCACGAGATGCAACGCCTCAAAGATGTAGCGTAGGCTGTTTAGTGTTCCTACAGTACGTACAGGGTGCTGCAGCGAAATCCAATAATATCCCAAACTGGGTGCAGGATGCATAACGCAACAGTTCTCCACGGTGCCTCCAAACTCGAATTCGACCATCCTGATGTAGCATGAAGAAGCGGGATTCATCAGGAAAAACAATGCTATTCCATTCCGTTGCACATGTCCACCGTTCATTGCACCATTGGCGGCGCAATCACTGGGGTTTCCAGTCAAGGGTAAACGGAGCAATGAACGCCTTGCGAACATTTTACTTTGTTGCAAACGGTGTCGAAGGGTACGAGTGGACACCGAATGATTCGTAACAGACTGCATCTGTGGTGCCATGGTTCGGGATGGGGTTGCGCGATCCATCACTGCCATACGCACAATCCACCTGTCATCACGGGCAGTGGAGCAATGCGATCGGCCAAGTCGGTCCGTTGTCTTATCCTGCATCCAATGATGACAGCTCTACATCCCAGTTGCTTTGTTTTGTCCAACATGTTGACTGAGTTTTCTAAAGGATAATCCGCAATCCCTATAGGCTACTATTCTTCCTCGGTCGAATTCAGAAACTTGGTCAAAAGACGCTCTATGTCTTCTATGAAACGCAGGTAAACAGATTACGCAAAACGGCAAACAGCAAAAAACACGAAAAAAAACAATCGCCGTACTTCAAACCGCCAATCTGTTGTCCCCTTATATAGTGCTTGCGGGTGGCGCTACGGTTGCCCGTGATGTGCGTTTGCGCTATAATACTAATGATTTGCATATTTCAGTTCCCCCAGGGCATGATGTAAATTTCATGTGGTTTGCATTCTTCTTTCAGGGTGTTGCCTTTTGTGTGGCCAACAGTGTATTTAGAAACTTTCAGTTTGAGTATATACAAAAGTGAACTTCTCTTGAGGGTAGCTTATCCCAATTTATTTATTCTGTTCAAATTTGAGTAGAATTATATTTTCTAAAGTTAGAGTTAAAGCTAAACAAACTAAATATTGAGACATAATCATCCTGTGATGACTATGTCTATTAGGATCCGCGTAAGCTAGAGGTGTGGAATTATCTAAATGATGAGACATTTTGGATTCTTAACACAACTTTTATTAAGAATAACTTAAATTACTTAATTCTAATTAACAACTTTCTTAAAGTGAGAGTTAACACCCAATTAAACCTTATATTCAAGTCAGATCACGCAACTAGATCACTTATCTTATTTATAATAAATTAACTGACTAATCTATTTTCCTATGCAAAATATTACCTTTTGCAGAGTCACCTTCCTTCATCGATTGAGGAAATACCTATAACTTAATTTTAGATGAGAAGATTCAGACTTCCTTATAATTTAATTTATATGAACGTATCCTTCTTCCAGAGCTATCGGACATCTAACACTTGATCCGAATGATTCCACACTAAGTTATCTCTAGACTTGCCGCTCTCTCTCATCAAAGCTTCTATCCTTTTAAAGTATATCTCATTTACATATTCGATCCGTTTGTCTTCTTGGTATTGGGTTGGAAAGGTTTTGCCATTAATCGTGGCCGTCAAAGAACTTAGGAGTTATGTTAGAAGAAGGACGCGAGAGACGTCACAACCCCCTCCAAGAAGAAAAAACGTGATTTACTTAAGGGTTCTCAATGCCCTTAATAAATTACGTGTCTAAATCTTTATTTCTGAATCTCCTCGCTTTCTGAGTTTTATTTAAATTTTAATCTTAAATCCTCATTTTAACTTTTATAATTTCCAATATTTATCTTGACTTTAATTTTCATTACTCATCTTAGAATTAAATTTAATATTCAACTTAATTTTAAATTTAAACTCGTGACAATAAATTTTACTCCATTAACTAGGCCAACATTAATAATTACTTTTTAATTCTTGCCCACTCTCATTTTTACATACATTCTCTTAAAGAAACTATACACTTAAATTTTCTAAAAAAAATTTCCTGGGTGTGCAGACCCAAACTTTGCATCTGTATCATCACTTCATATAGAACTGGCGCTTTTGCTCCAATTTTTCGGTGTTCAAGTTATCTATTTCTACAATTTTCAGGGTCTGTCTCCCTGAAATGAAAACTCTCTAAATTACTGTTTCCAATTTATGTTTACATAATACCAATAAGTTTTACAATATTTATTCATTATATATTATTTGTAAATCACAATAAATTTTCATCTTCATCCCCACATCTGGTTCCAAAAACCCCCAAAATGAGCCGCGCAGCCGTTATTATTATTGTTAGTGCCCTGACTACCCCCGGTTTCCCTGAACCAGATGCCTCAAAATACGGAACAATACAACAAAATATATATATACACATATTATGACAATTACAAACTTTTTTCAAAAAAACCATTATAACAAATAACCAAAGGAATTGTCGCATCTCACGAAGTCATACATCGAAGCAAACAAATGTGCAATTACAATTGTTTTCTCCAGAAAAAAATTTTTAACAAGTCAAAAGTTCCAAAATAAATATACACTCATTGTAGTGTTCACTTTTGCTTGGCTTATAACTTTTAAACACCGCCCGAGACTTCTTTCTTTGCAATAATTCTTCCGACCACTTGTTGGAAGATCATAAAAAAATGAAACAATACAACCTGATTTTTATATTCGGTCTCCCACCATGACGTCCAAAGATGAGGTGCTACCACTTTTCTTTCCTCGGCTGCACTGGAATTTCTTGTTTTGCTTGTTGTAGGGCTTGTAATCTCCTTGTCGGCTTTTTCTTGTTTTCCCTTTTGCATCCTTGGCCGGTCGGGACTCCTGTTCTTTTCTCAGGCGTGGCCGCATGTTGTACGTCGGTCCATCTGGAACTTCAGTTGTTTCTGTCTTGTTCTTCTTTCTACTTCTAGAAATAGTACTGGATGAAAAAGTTCGTTTATTATTGTGTCCCTTTTTGTGCCATTTTCTCTGTGGTCCACTTGCCCCTAACTCTCCTGATCTCTTTATTCCCTTATTGTACCTTGTCGTTTTACTTTTCCTGTCATTTCCAAATGAACTAGGAAGCGATCTGACCAGTGATCTGCGTTTATGGGTCCTATCTGTATTTTTATATTTATTCGATTGGCGACTAATCCCTTTTGCCTCTAACTTACGTTTCACCGCAGATTTTTCTTTCCCATAGTGTGACTCATTTAATCCTTGATGTGCTTTTTCCGAAGTACTAGTTTCCTGACTTGATCTTATACTATTTGGGATACCTGTTCCTAATTCGAACTCGTCACATTTCCTATGACGATATATTCTTATTTGATCTACGTTAACTATGACTATGTCTATTAGGATCCGCGTAAGCTAGAGGTGTGGGATTATCAAAATGATGAGACATATTGGATTCTTAATACAACTTTTATTAAGAATAACTTATATTACTTAAATTCTAATTGACAACTTTCTTAAAGTGAGAGTTAACACCCAATTAAACCTTATATTCAAGTCAGATCGCGCAACTAGATCATTTATCTTAATTATTATAAATTAACTGACTAATCTAACTTCCTATGCAAAATATTACCTTTTTGCAGAGTCTCCTTCCTTCATCAATTGAGAGAATACTTATAACTTAATTTTAGTTACGAAGATTCTGACTTCTTTATAAGTTAATTTATATTAACGTATCCTTCTTTCAGAGATATAAGACATCTAACTCGTGATCCGAATGATTCCACACTAAGTTATCTCTAAACTTGCCGCTCCTTCTCATCAAAGCTTCTATACTTTTAAAGTATATCTCATTTACATATTCTATTCGTTTGTCTTCTTGGTATTGGGTTGGAAAGGTTTTGGAAATTAATCGTGGCCGTCAAAGAACATAGGAGTTATGTTAGAAGAAGGACGCGAGAGACGTCACAAACCCCTCCAAGAAGAAAAACGTGATTTACTTAAAGGGGGTTTTCAATGCCCTTAATAAATTACGTGTCTAAATCTCTATTTCTGAATCTCCTCGCTTTCTGAGTTTTATTTAAATTTTAATCAAATCCTATTTTTAACTTTTATAATTTCCAATATTTATCTTGACT
>BMAV01011750.1:339167-360782 GCA_019973955.1 Trichonephila inaurata madagascariensis | reverse complement strand
CCCCGGGTCGAAAGTTCACCATTCTTGTATCATGCTCCTTTCAATTTTGTTGATTTTCGGGAACAAAAAACAGTAAAAAACTAATTATTGAATAAATAATTAGCATTAATTAATAAAATTAATCATTAATAACAAATAATTAAATTTTACGTACTATATACTTAGAATCAAATCAATCAGAAAAAAAATCAAGGGCTTTGGGGGGGGCAGACCCAGGTCCCCCCTTGTGTGCGCCAATGCCTGTAACTATATGTAGGTGATACTGATCAAAATATTCGCATTATCTGAAACATTTATATTCCAGCATACTGTTAGAGATTAAATTATTATTGTAAATAAACATTAATATTCACTTACCTTTAGTCGTATTTTAAAACTTTTTCAATTCCTACTATTAGCTCACGCTCTCTATACATTTATCTTGGGGAATTTTCAATCGCTAATAAAATACATTTTAAATCGCTCAATTGAGCTGAAATTTTATATACATGATTATTTTGGATGACAATACAGTAATTTAATTATAATTAATAAAAATGAATTGATTAAAACTAATTATTCAAAGAATTACAAATACAGCCACGTTGGTATCATTTTTGGCGACTTGTGTCAAAACTTGAAAAGGTTTTTTTCTCACATTTTATTTTAAAGCGCGCATTTTTGAGCTGAAATTTTTTATACACTATTGTTTTGCGTAAAAATACGATAATTTAATTATAATTAATTGACTGAAACTAATTATTTAATGAATTACAGATACAGCCACGTTGGTTTCATTTTTAGCGACTTGGGTCAAAACTTTAAAAGATTTTTTTTCTCACGTTTTAAAGCATTCAGTTGAACTGAAATTTTATATACACACGATTGTTTTGGATGACAATAAGATACTTTAAGGAAAATTAATAAAAATTAATTACCACTTAATGTTGTGATTCTGTCATATGTATATGCATATTTATATTAATTGTAACTATTTAATTAAAAGTAGCTAACATAAAATTTTTCTTTGTTGATCTAAGTAGGAATTGACTTATATTTTTTTTATATTGCTTGTTTTTTTATATTACTCCATGCTGAAGCATGGAGGGGGGGGGAGGGGTGTTCTTGCGTGGGGATGTAAATCGGCTTCAGGATTTGATAATTTGGTATTTTTTTTTTTTATGGTATTGATAATCATGAGCTCTGTTTAAATATTTTAAAAGGAAATTTTAAATTATCCGCCCAAAATTTGGATATTGGAGACGACTTCATTTTTTAACAGGATAATGACGTCAAGCGCACTGCTCTCAATGTATGCCACTAGTGCCTCTATAACTGTCCCCCAAATTTGAAAACACCTCTCAATCACTTTATTTAGCCCAGTATTTGGTGAGAATTTGATTCTAAGAAAAAGAGAAAAAATGACATATAAACACATAATGGGAAGTAAAAACAATAATCACGGAAGCATGGAGGAAAATCGATGCAGAAATTACAAAAAACTGGTTAAATCTATACCAAGACGTTTAAAAGTTGTTGTGGACACTAAAAGATATCCTATTAAGTACCAAATTAAGAAAGAAATACAATATTTAAAGCTATGTTGAGATTTTTGTTAAGTGTACGAAGACTCTTGTGGCAAATTTTTTTAGTGGCGTTTTGATTATTAATTTTTAAAAATAATAGTTATACTATTCTTATAAAATTGATTATGTCATTCCATTAAGAATAAGTTGCAGATATCATGAAAAATTATAATTCCGATATATTAATTTTTATTAGTCGAAAATTTTAAATTTTATTGAAAATTACAAGTGTACGAACACTTTTGTGCACTGTATATAAGTTATTAAAAATAAAACTTTAAAGGAATTCATTTTAATTATCAAAAAGAAATTAGTAATATATTAGTTCTTTTTAATTAATAAATTAGAATATAGCTCGCGCTTTTAAAATAAGAGTTCTTGACCTATAAGTCTGCTTAAAGTATTTAGAAAGCTTGTAGAGTATCAGGAAGGAAAAGAATTAACTTCAGAATTAATTGCCAAAAATAACTAGCTAGATTTCTTCTTATAGTAACAATTTTTAATGTAAATGGTTGTTCCTATCATTAAGAAACAGCAAAGAAATTTTATATTCACATTTACGTTTTTTTTTTTTAAAAAAAAAAGGTGATAATATTTTTTATCAGGTAAAACTTTACTTGAAAATTTCTATGCTTATATTAAATCTATTTATTTACTGTAATAATTTACGCCAGAAATTCTCAACCTTTTTTTTGTTGTTGCGGTACACTATGAACAATCTCAAAATTTGGCGGCACAATAACAATAAAGTAAGTTGAAAAGAATTTTTTACTTATCTACAATACACTATGTGAAATAGTTTATGATAATAATTTTCAGTGTTCAATAAAATAATATGTTTGACAAAGACAATAAAATGCTTATTGAGTAATAAATTACAAATTAATTATAAGAATACATTTAATGTGAAATTTGAGCTTGATTTTTGATAATTTCGTTTATTTTGGGTCGTAAAAATGATGATGCCACTCTCATTTCGTTATTTACATTTAAAAGTTTCAATCTTTATTTTTATTTTTTATTTTTATTTATTTTGTTAATGCTGAAAATCCGAGTTCGCACAAATAAGATGTAGAAAATTCCAAAAATATTTTCAAAGCTTTTTTTTTTACTACTATATGGGATTATTGCCTCTAACTTTAATCCAAAATGTGAATTAGTTTAATCTTTCGAATGTTTTGAAATTAAATTTCTATTATTACAAAGTGAAATGTGATCTTCCTCTTCGTTCAAAGTTAATTCATATGCAGATGTATCCGTATCACAAATGAATTACGAACCCAATCAAATTTTGTTATATCTAAATTTGGGAAGTAATGAATAACTCTCTCCTCTAGTGTTGCCAAATAGTTAATAACAATTTTATGAATAGTTTATTTCTATAAAAAAAACGTCCGAATGATTTGGTTCCAGTTTTTTTTTTTTTTATTCCCATGAAAATCGCAGTATAACGATAATCCTTGTTTTAAATTACGGTGAACTGGGGTTGTCCTTCGCGGAGGAGGAAATTATAAACATTCCAAACTTTCAAATATCTTTATTTTCAATCTAAAACAACTATGAAGGAAGAGCGATACTTACTGTTAACTGTTGAAACAATTTTCGTTGCAGCTGCTCTGTTTCAAACAGCAGCTGTAATCTTTTGCAGTCATTTTGAATGAGTTTTCTCATCTATATCCATTAAATTTAGAACGTTTCGGACAATAGCAGTCTTAAAATTCTAGTGAGAGTCATGGCTGTCTTTATATAATCCAATCCATATCCTTAACATTACGACTTGCTATAAGCACCGCTCAATGTTTCCCCAGAGGTAAGAATTCAGCAGTTCAGTGTAAAGTGGATTACTTTTTATGTCAGTTGTACATCGAAGTATTTCTCAAAAACGTGAGGAACATTCTCGAAGCGAAAGACATAACTTCTCTTCAAGGAATAATCCCTCCAATAAAAATAAGAGCGGAAGTTCTTTAAAGTAAGTTCGCCATTGTGTCTTGCTCAACTTTTTCCGTTTTTTTTTTTAAGTGTGGCAGCGAAAGGCTTATTTTTTTAAATTCTTTATTTGAATTATTTTGGAACTTTTTCAAAACCAGAAAGATAAAAAAATGGTACACTTTTTTAAAAAGTTAGATATCTTTAGTAATAATTTTTTTTTTCTCAAAATTCTATTTCGACTAAAAATATTGTTAAAAACAAAATTTTTCTTGCGTATTTGTAATTATAAATTTTCTTTCTTTGATATTGTTACAAATTTGCGTGGATGTAAAGCAGCCGACGATTCCATGTAATTGAATAATGACAGATTTATTAATAGACAAGGCAGGATAAATGACTACAGAAAGACAAATTGACGTATTTACTCAAAGAAAGAAATATTATAACAGATTATTTACAGTAATGGAAAACTTATTCATTATAAACAAGCTTTGCAACGCTCCAGAAATGGTTCTCTAGAACAGTTCCACCAACAGGTCTGGTCTCAACTAACTGACTGTTGTCTCAAAGGTCCCTTATGGTCTCTAGAATGGTCGATTCCAGAGACTTCTCTATGGCTCATTGGTAATATTATTTTTCGCCTTGGGATAAAGTCGCCACTGGTAACCCTGATCATAGGGTTGCAAAATTCTTATTTTTCAAATTTATGCTGGGAAGCGAATTTTGCCTGTAAACTCAATTTCTCACAAGTAGAGAAACGCCGTAGAAAAACAATACACTTGTGGGTGTTTCATATATATAATATGTCAATTAGGACGATGCAGATTATGGAAATGATGCGTTTTAAGATGTTGAACAATCGTGTAATTATTCAACATCTTAAAAAGTGTCATCATCTTAAAATATACTTTTACACAACTGAATGAATAGATGTAAGAATTTTTGTAGAGAACTATTCTTTCTCTCAGAAATATGCTAAATCCAATTCATAATCTCCATTAAAGACTTTACACTGACTTAAAAGACTTTTCTTTCGCACGTCCCAAACAGCAAAGACAGGAACATAAGTGCTTAACGACTGGTCAAAGTAATGAATCCTTTTCATCTCAATTGCCTAAGGACGGTTTCACTCGAGGCAATTTTTTTCCAACTCATTTCCTTTCACCACATCTTTAGTGTGAAGGGAGGAGAGAATTCCTTTCACACGTGGACTCAAAGTTGATTGAAAAGGGATTGCTTTAGGGGAAATAGGGGTGCCGGACTCACCGAAGAAACAATGAAAAACTTTTTCCATTTCCAATATAAACAAGTAGCCGCGTGTGAAGAGAGCAGCCTCCTCAATACCCTTTTAGTTGAGTCAGCTAGTAGAAAGAACTCGGTTTTCGAGCCCTTTCCAACAGGGAATGTCAGTCGACAACCAGTGAAGAGACCTAGGCGATTTCTATTCAAAACTAGCTCCTGACTCTTTGTTAGGTGTGGCACTCGCATGAAAGGGCCCTAACATGTGGCCTGAGGATCTCCGATCCTGTAGGTAAGTAGGTCAAATTATCCTGCTCTCAAGCAGCAGTTAAAAGTCGCAAGGGGTAATCCCCTCCATTATCACCCATGAAGGGATGATTTGGGAATGGAACACTACATGGCAGCCCAATCTAATTACACTGGTTGATTATGCACTCCATGGAGTGTCTAACAAATCATTCTCAATTTCACGACTAGTAATACAAAAAGATATGGCACGCATCAATAAAACCCATCACCTCAACAAGGGATTATGACGTCAATGAAAATAGTCCCATACGACGCTCGAAGCTTCTGGAGGTATACATTAATCGGAGTAATGGCTGGAAAGCAATCTTCTCTATGTATAACTCAGAAAGTTCATCAACAGCAATAAGATTTTCCTCTCTGGGAAGGGAATATGTGGTGACAGGAAGGTTTCCTATAGGTTGTAAGCATCAAATATAAAAATAAAAGTACTTAACTGGCCAAGTAAAGAATCCTTTTCATTCCAGTCGTCTAACGCGTGCCCAGAGTAATTTTCGGACTCGTAGGCCACTGATTCCCATCACCCTGCTTTCAAGCATCCAAGGGTTACCATGGGTGATCCCCTCTCATTAACATCATGCGAGAATGGTGACTCTCTGAAAATGAACAATAGATAGCAGCACAGCCTAACACAAATGATTGATTATGCACTTCACAGAGAGTATAACTAAGGCATTCCCAATTTCATGACAAGTGATGCAAACATACATGGTCCATGCGTCAACCAAACCCGTCATCTCAACAAGAGACTGTCTACGACGTCTATGGGAAATATTCCAAACGACCCTAAAAGCTACAGTGGATGTATATGGCTGGCTAACTAAAGTATTTCTAAGACTAAAACTAGAATATTTCAACAAAACTTTGTGACTTGCTGAAATACATTCTGTTTAAAACTCATACAGATAAAATAAAAATTTATTATTTAATTTTTTTCTTTAAAAAATTAAATTCTGTGTCATTTTCAAAAATAATTAATGTACATGAATCGCTATTTAACTTTTTTTCCAAGACATAAATTACAATATAGCCTGGAAAACAACATTTGCTATTTTAATTCCTTTTTGTTAATTATTGTAATCAAAAGAAACTAATAACTGAACATAAATCTTAAAAATATTCTAAGAAAACCCACATTATCCATATATACTCAATTCTTTAAAAATATTTTTATTTAATTATATTTATACATTTTACAAAGAGTTCCATTCTAAATAAATTGTACAGATAGCAACAAATATAAATAATTACTGTGCGTGCTACTGTGATACACTGTCATTTTTACAGGACAATGCCAGATCGTATCAAGGTGATTGAGAAAAATGGTATGATAACTCCGTACATGATTAATCCAGTAAAGTTCTATTTTCCTAGATAAAAAAGCTAATAAAAGTTAACCTATTTCCTTTATTAGTAACAAACCTTCCTTTGATGGAATATCTTGATGTTGAAATGTCCGGGCTAAATTGGAACACCCGGGATGTGTGTGATTCGATTTTTCATGATAGTGTTTTTCTTTTACACGTACTGGATACGCATGAGTATTTTCAACTACCTTTTCTTTGCAGTGGTGTTTAAATTTTTTCCATTTACAAGCACTATCAATCACTGAACTGTCACTTGAACAATCATTATGAGATTTCAATAGTTCGTATTTCTTCACAGTCGGAGGGGATTTCACAAGATGCAATATTGGTTTGCAATCACTTTCGTTTTTAGAACAAATTGAAACCACTGTAGCTTCTGGCGGTGCATTCGTATTATGTCTCGGCATGCAAATATAGCCTTTCTTGTGTGTAGTAGGTGCATAAAAGCTGTCTTTCTGTACTTTTGTGACCTCTGTTCGTCTATGGTAAACTGGTTTGGGTGAAACTTCAATAATCCTAAATAAACGGAGAAAAGACTCGACTGTAGTTCCCAAAAAACAGTTTTAAAGAAATCGAATGATTGCTCTAATTAAAAAAAGTCAAAATGATAGATTTACTTTCTACATTCTTTCATTTTAAACTGATTCCGAATTTTCTCTTCTCTTTTCACGGCTTCCTTCCAAAAGTCGTGATTAGCAACCGCTGCCATCTGCTCTGAAAGACATAAAAATTTATTTAGCTCGTAGATCAGCGTTTCTCAAACTGTGGGGTGCGCCCCCTAGGGGGGTCGTGATAACTCTGCGAGGGCGACGCAAGTATGCTGAAAAGTCGAAGACAAGATTATTTAAAAAATTATGAATTTACTGAAAGTAAGCAAACAAAATACATTCCGACGTAATAAAAAAATAAAATACACTTTTACACTGATATAATACACATATACATGTATCAGTACTGCACAATGTATTTTATAATTAATGTAACAATACTACCGTAAAATATGGCGTAGAACGCGCACTTTTAACACAAAAAATAATATTGAAATTTATGGGTGGGCGTTATACGCCAGGTATAAAAATGAGAACATTAAAAATAAAGAGAAGACAAGCATAGAAAAAAAATTAGACTTTTATATGTATCAAAATACTGTTTATTTAAAAGAAATGTGTGTGAAATTCCTTATATGAACTTAAAGGATTGTAGCTTTAAAAGTATACTATTTTTTTTTCTAATGTTTGGAATAATGTCTCGAATAAATAACTTTAAAACATAAGCGCATTGTACACGTACGTTTCAGACTTCTTCCTAAAAAAGGGGGTGCACGTTATACGGCGAATTTACCTAAAAATTAAAAAAATACGGCTTGAAAGTATAGGTGCTCGTTATACACCGAATTTTATGGTAAGTTAAGAACAAGTTTAATAATTACCAGTGATTCCAAGGGCTTGCCATATGTAAAATTATATACAAAAATTACCACTTATCTTGATAATTTGTACGGTTTACAATTAAACCCTTAAAACTGCCGATTAAAATTTGCACGATTAGTTCCCCAATGGTACAATTTTTCACATATGCATGCGTATGCGTTGTATTAGGGGGGGGGGGGGTGACTAAAAAAGGAAATACATGAAATAAGTAAATCCTTTGAAAACATTGTCAAAATTATTGTATAACATTCCAAAGCCTTTCAAATAATTGCGTGGAGGATAGTAGTGCACAGAAAAGATCGCTCTTCAGAAAAACGTATATATACGTTCAGGCAATTAATGCTTTGACTGAGTGAGATGTTTATACATGCCGGTCACACTTAAGAAGGAAAAGTCGTATTGTGTGGCTTCAGCGTCAAAGTATAGTATATTGAGTTCAATACATTGTTATTGTATGGAGAGGGGGGCGGGATGAAAATTGGGATTGAATATTGGGTCGCAAATATTGAAACTTGAAGCACTATGGTAGATGTATAATATAAAGTTTAATGGAAAGTTCTGTCAATTTTAGAATAAAACGAAATAATAAATGTTTCATGCCTTAAATAAACTTTTTTGATTATTATAAATGCCATCATTATGTACAGAGACGTCTTAAGACTTCCTGAGGCCTTGGGCTCTTATTCAAAAGTAAGCCCCCTCTTATGACCCTTAAAAGTAGATGGTGCATAGCATACGTTGTCAAATACTTGTATAAACAATAACCTGAAACAAATAAATGTACGAACAAACCGGCTCGACCGACTGCCGCCTTTTGAGTGAATGAGTAATAATGGTGTATGGTGGTAGGCCTAAGCCTATACATGAAAGACGGACATCACATGTAGACAGTTGACATATTGTCCGATATTCCCAGTCTTTTGCAGAATATAACTGGAAGAAACATTTGGCCGTTGAAATTATTCGAATTAAGGCCTAGTCGAAAACGAGACAAGGCCCCTATTGTGGTCGAGGTGCTGGGCTCGGGCCCAGTTGGTCCATGCTTTAAGACGTCCCTGATTAAGTATGATTTCTTGCCAGAGAAATGGAAATTTGTATGTTCAGTTTTTTTTTAAAAAAAAATGTCTTATCCCTAGAGGAGAAAAATTGAACCAGTTCTTGTCTGATATCTTCTTCATTTCAAAATTTTTTAAACCCGTCAACAATTTTGTAAAGACAGGAACAAGTGATAATTGTGGAGAATGTTAGGTCCCTGGAATATGACGGATCCGACAAAATTTCCAAACTTAGCTTCGAGTTTCTGACGAGTCCTTCCAAAGCAGCATGTGGCCTGGCATTATCATGAAGCAGTATGATGTCTTTTGTATTACACATCACAAGCCACTTTTCTTGGAGTCTTGTTTTTAAGTTGCCCAATAGCAGACAGTTCCTTTCCGAATTTAGCTTTTAGTTCGGTTTCAACAACTTATAACGTATTGATTCTTGAATATCCCATTATTTCACAACATTTTCTTATTCAGGCTCAACTTCGGATTAGAGGTGAAGGGGATAGGTTTTTCTGGTTCACAATATGCTCTTTTCCTTACTACATTTTCAAAGGTAATCCATTTTTCCAGTTATCATCCTGTCCAAGAAAGGTTCGATTTTATTTCATACAACAGAGATGAACATATGGTACAATGATCATTCAAATTCTTCTCATTTAGGGTATCCGACTATGTCCGGAACCGCGATTTTAAAAAAGCGCATAAATGGGTAATTTTCATAATATTTAGTGTCACTTAGATTAGAATACATGTATAAAATTGTTTTAAGGACACATTTTGACAAAAAAAATTATTTAAATACAATATTTCGGCAAAAAACGAATAATCTTTTTTTCAAAATGTTCTCCTTTTGTGAAAAATGCTTCTATTATAATAATATTTTGCCTGCATATAGCTCAGACCTCTGTACAGAGGCTCAACTAGAATTTTTGAAATATATATCTTAGAAGTGGGTTTATACGTATTTTACGACAACAGAGGGGAGCAATTTTAAGAAAAATTGCTCCCCAATAATTATTTAAATTGGTGGTAACTCTGAAAATAATGTGAATTTTTCAAAAATTCTAGTTGAGCCTCTGTAGAAAGGTCTGAGCTATATACAGGCAAAATATTATTATAATAGAAGCATTTTTCATAAAAGAAGAACATTTGTGGAAAAAAGATTATTCTAAGTTAATTTTTTGCCAAAATGTTATATTTAAATGATTTTTTTTTTGTCAAAAAATGTCCTTAAAACAATTTTATACATGTATTCTGATGTAAGTGACACTAAATATCATGACAATTATCCATTTATGCGCTTTTTTAAAATCACGGTTCCGAACGTAGTCGGATACCTTAAATTGTGGGGCATCCATCTCAAATATTTCCACACCAATATTAGTTTCCAAATATGATCCGAAATGGTTTGTTGAGCTGAATCAAGTCTTCTTGCAGTCTCCAATGTTGTGAAAAAAGGAGCTTACTCTTGAAGTGATCAGTTTCCCAAACTCTTTATATAACTTTCTCTATGCTTCTATCAGTGGCTTAACGGAGAATAATAGACCCCTCTGCAAAGTCAGGTTTTGAGCCCCAAGCTGGATCTTACAAAAGATACGTACTTGGCGTCAGTCAGACTTTGGGTCCCCTTGAAACCTACTCCCTCACAACGCGGGGGTGTACGTAACGCCATTGGCTTCTATAGTATTTCTTCCTTGTTCGAATTTGTACAAAATACAGAGGGATAAATGAACTTTATCAGTGACTATGAGTACACTCTATCGCGCCTTACTTAATATTGACAGAAATCATTTTATCTAATTCGATAGGTCAGTACGTATGCATTTAGTGATAGAAAGAGAGAGCAAAATGCACGTTAAATAAATATGCATATACTCGTTAAAACTTATTGTACCCGGAATGGACAGAATTTTCCAGTGCATCTAATATATATAATACATTAACCTGCATTTTGTAATTTTTAAATAACAGTTGGTCCTTAATTTATGACCAGATTACTTTTATCATGACTAGTCCCTGATCTATATATATTTCGATGTAAATCTATTTTAATTTTATATGTTAGTATATTTAAAAAACGAATGTCCTTAATTTATGACTACATTACTTTTACCATGATTAGTCCTTGATCTTGATCTATTTCGATGTAAATCTATTTTTATTTCATATGTTAGTATATTTAAGAAACAAATGTATATACTAACAATGAAGTTGGGAAACTAAACCAGAACTCCTCTGAATAAAATTATTATGAAACGCAAGGATGTAGTATTTATAATCTTTTATTATTTTTTTTTTATAAACTTGATGGGATCTTTCTCCAGACCTGTCGCCGTTGCAATTAGAAAAGTACCCAACACATAAATTGATTGACACATGCGCAGATTCTCTACTTACATTTATGCAGTGGCTTTTGTTGCCAGTCTACACAAAACCGAACAAGAATATTTAATTCATATTTCTATTTCACAAATATTAATGACAAGGATTGAATTAAAAAAATAATTACTGACTAACATTGCAAAAAATTGATAACAAATTCAGTTTTCTTGAAAAAGTTAGCATTTCTTTTTTACTCAAGGTCAGTGGCGCACACAGACTGCTTTTAAGGCTGAGATTTACATTAAAAAAACAACAACACATGGATGAAAGTGCCGAAGCGCGTAATCCTTATGGTAAAAATTAAAAATCTCTTGGTATTGTGGATAGGATTTGAACCACCCAAAACCCACCCTTGTAAACTCAACCCTTGCTCAAAGCATTGCACAGCTGGGAGAGTCATCCATGGCTGATATGGATAAACAAAGTATTGAAATAATATAATGATCCAAAATTCTGATAAGAATTCATTGCATTGGAAATTTTTGAGCTGAGATATATGAATAATATAAAAAAAAAAGAAAAGATCAAATCAACTTTTATATATATTTATATAAAAAAAAATAATAAACTTTATGAAATATTAATCGTAAGTAGAGCAACTTTACCAATTGCTAGAAATCATGAGCTTTATCTGCGATTTAGGCATGGAAGAATAGTACGCATTATACCATTGACTAATTACATCAAAAGAAAAGACATTGCTAGTTCAAAAAATGTCACCAAATGCTGTCATCGTTATTGTTAATGTTTTTGAACGCGTGCTGGAATGGTTTCCACTATTGGCTGTATATTGGGACCTTTGGCGAAGTCTTTTAATTTGACGAAATTAGTCGATGATGATAATACGCAAGTATATTGGAAGAAAGAGGGAGAATCAAAGAATTTTTAGGAACACTCAAGGGCAATGATTACTAAGAAATATCGGATATGTTGCGCTCTTATTTGTCAAATTGAAAATCTTATAAAAAAAAAAGCAGTAGACAGAGAGAGAAGTTACCCCAGAGAGATTTAAGGAATCAATCATCTTTGTCAACGATTCGAATTCTTGGGACTTGGGACCCACATTGGTTTTTTCAAAAAAAGGCATACTCTTAATAAATATATTGATAATCCTTTTGGGAGTATTTCTCGATGAACCAGACCTAAATATCGCCAATGGATCAATTTTGGCGACGATGTACAAAATATACACAAATAAAATACTACTTATTGATAGTTTTTCCTAATTTTACTGAAATGCTACTAAAATATTCATGTAAAACGACGGAAAATGGTTGTAATTGGTAAGGACTCGTCTTAGATTTATATGAACATATGGCGGGACTGAAAACTACCCTATTTTGTATAGTGGCGTAGCTAGGTATCCAAAGGCCCTGGTGCAAAAGAAAAAAAAACTGAGGGCCCTATCTGGTTGGGTTTCATCAAGTAAAAATACAGGAATATTTTAAATATACAAAGCTACTTTAACATCAATTCTTTATTGTGCTTTGCAGAACATAGAAAAACAAAGCTACGTATTACCTACTTATATGTGTATATGTTTCATTAAATACTTGGAGCAGAAATACTCGTAGTACTCGCAGAAGGCTTACTGAGAAATTTGTCAATTTTTATTTACTATCTTCTCTTTCTTGATGTTGCTTGCGCTAAAACGTACGACTGGGTTTCTTTCGTTTTTTATCCATAATTTTAGTCTTTTAATTTATCCAGTACAATTTGTATGTATTCGTGTACTTACTGACGTTTAAAGGAAGGAAAAACGTAATGCGCTACGCTACAAAACGTCTTTGGGAAGTTATTGGTTGTTTATTTACTCGGGAGGACCGAACTCACTCACCAGAAGGCTTTGGAGCTACAAAATGGTTCACCGATATAAACAGGAAATGATACAAAAAGTATGCATGAACAAGAAAATACAATACAATAACTAATACAATTATTTATTAAAAAAAAGACCTTTACAAAAGGACAGAGGAGGGGAGGGAGAGATTACATCAGTCTATTGTCGATGCGAGTGGATTGTGAAATATTGAAACAGAAAATTAGCTTCTAAAGATCTCTCCTCCGCGCCTAGAGATGTGTGAGAAAGGAAAGAAAGACTAACCATGTTCAAAATCACTTAGTTTATTTGCAACACAAACAACAACATAAGTTCGACCAATCAAAACTAAGAGATGCACCCAATTAAGCGACATAAAGGCAATTAACGAGGTAAGTGAAGTATGAGAAGACTTTAATTACCAGTAACACTTACTTCAATTCAAGTAAACTGCCTTCCTAGCTATCTAATCTATGTTCAATCTCCAGTGGCAAATCGTCACCTTAATTGTTTAAGTATCTGTGTTACACTTTAAATGTGTGTGATTAATCACTGTGAGCCGCTAGCAGCCTATCCTAACTCTCTCTTTCTAACTTGAAAGCCTAGCCTACTACTATACATAATAGTCTTAATTTGCATGTGTTCACGTTCTCTTCTTCTGAGGGAGCGTTCTAATAAAATAGTTTTTAAGGACCAAAGATTCCCCAAGAGGATTTGTTAGTGAGAAGGTTGCGGATAGAGCCGTCACAAGATTATTATGAATCATATTGCTATTAAAAGTAAAACAATTGCTTCCTGTGTAGGTTTTTTTAAGACGTATTAATAAATATGGTAAAATTTTTCGTGGAACTTGAAGCTTATTTTCAAAAAACAGTTAACAAAACAATGAGAAAATTGAAAATAACATAAACTTTTCAATAAGTTTTCACAACACAGTACAAACAATGGAAAGAATTTAGGAGAATTTCCTACAAGTTCGAAATTACTTTCAATTGAGTTGTCATGATTATAGTTATGTCGCAACATTTTATATTTACACCTTAAATGTGAGAGCAATTATCGCAAATTCGGCTTGTTTGGTGGTCAGGACCCGAGGGGCCCCGGTGCATGGCACCACTTAGCCCATTGGTGGCCACGCCACTGCTTTTGTAACAGAAGTATTCTCTTTGAACATTCCCCTTGCCCCTCTTTTTTTTAATAAGAGAGGCCATTGTTTTTCCACTCCGCTAAGAATTGATGGTTTCTGACCTAATACTTCATTTCTAAGTCTTTGCTAAACCTTAAAAATATAGAGCTTTATGCACTGACAATGTGTGTAGCGGTAATTAATACTAAGAACTAAAAACTTAATAGTTTAACGTGGAAAAGATAGTTGTAAGATACTACAATATACCTTTCCATAAAATAAAATGTTTAATTTTAGCAATCAAATGAATGTTTTGAATCTATCAGTTACTTAAAACATTTTATCTCAGTAATTTTAAAAAAAAAGAGTAAAGGTGTAGTGACGGAGACCGAACTTTCCTTTATAATACGAACGATTTTAAAATTTAACTTGCAAATGATTAAATTGTTAATAATTTTAAGAAGAATTTTTTTTGGAACAAAAATCAGCAAAACTCAGTCTTTCTTTCAAATGAGGCAGTGGATTGGCAAATACTATTATAGACCTTGTACATTTCCCGGGAGTTGGTATTACTTTTAAGAGTAGCACCAGAGAGGTGGATAGCAATCACCGCAGTGTAATTTTGACGCCCAGTGTCCTCCCCAAAGAAAATTTAGAGGTACAAGGAATTTAATTTTGCAGGGAGCACCCAAGCCAAAAAAGCACTCTTGGGGTCTTTAACATGCCACACAATTATACGACACTGACCCAGCCAATTTTTTGCATGATGAAGATCTGCCGATTTCGGCTAGGGTCGAACCCGAAAACTTGGGAGTACGAGGACAGTGCCTAACCAACTACGCCACCCAGCCGGTGAAAATTAATAAAACTGAAAAATGTATATATACTCGTAGTATACTGGTAAAAAAATCATTTAATAATATATTTATGAATATATACCATTATTATTTTTTTTAATTTAAGATTGTAAATTAAATCCATCTCTAAACATTTATCATAAATATTTTCCTCTCTTGTTTTTAATTATAAAGTTGCTTGAATTCTAATTATATATTATTTTAATTTTTTAAAATACTTTTTTCTTTTATAATTTGCAATAAACTCAGATAATTCAGTGCATTTTTTTATTACTAATTTATTTTCCTGCAATAGCATGGTAAAAAAATTTTTTTTAAGAAATATACTTAAGCAGTTTGTTGACATATTCTTATAAAAGCAATACTTTAATACTTACCTTTATAGTTCCCTTTTTAATAAATATGTAATTTTATTGAAATTTTATTTTAAATTTTACCTCTTAAAATTATGTGTATTTCTTAAAATCTTCCTGTGATTAATAATGATTTGTTTTCATGAAATTTTGCTGCCATTCTCTCTTCAAAAATGATAATGTTAATATTTTTAATTGCATGTTATTTTTTTTATTTAATAGGATTTTTATTTTATTTATTTGTTTGCGTTTCGAATCCTTTTACAAGGAGTATCGACCTTTCTATATATGCCTGAATATTTCTTATTGCAAGATCTTACCGTTCGCGACTTTCCCAATCGATCATTTTATTCTACCAAAATTATTTACAATCTGAGCTATGGCCAGATCAGCAGATAGACTACTAAAATGTCACTCTCTACTTCTACATTCAACTATTAGTACTTGTTTGATATGCGTATGAAGGATATAGAAATTCGTAATAGTGAAAAAATATCGATAATCGAAATTATGATTAAATGATAATAAAACTTATTAAATCCTCATTATTCTTTATATCTCCCATTTCAACTTACATAATACATATTTACCATCGTAACTCATAACAACTGCAAAATAAATAAACGGCTAACTATCTACAGGTGCTGAGGGAATTAGAATTGTATTAGGTTTCTAAAGTACATATGTGTAGGGCATATGTAAGGCAGTGGCGTAACGTACATCCCCACAATGCAGGAGGAGGGAACAGTGGTTCTAGGGGTCCAAAGCCTGACTGACTCGAAGTATAGATTTGGGCGTGGGTCCTAAAACCTGACTTTTTAGGGAGGTTCCAACATTCTCCGTAACGCCACTGATGTAAAGATATACAACATAATGTATGTCTCACTCAAAATGTCTATTCTAAAAAAAGAACTTTTTGGTCAACAGTGACGGAAACAGACTACTCTTATGAGTTTTAAAAAAAAATGTAAGCGAAAGCACCGAGATGTTATCTTTATGTCACTGGCGTAGGGGGACCCTTTCTAGAGGCCTTTTAACATTTTAAGATTTTTTGGGCCCCCAAAGCTTGGGGACCCCATATCATTGATACGACGGTAGCTACGCCCCTACTTTTTGTTAAAACGCTTTATGTTAATCTTTGGTTTGTGACCCCAAACCCCATCCATATTTACCTCCCCCACACCGGTTAATATAATATTGTTCATTTTATATGATATATTGAAATTATTAATGTTTATATGTAACTCTAGGAAAAAACTATTGCAAATAAAATCAGTGGTCTTGTGATCCAAGAATTATTGATCAATATTTTTTTTCCATTTCATACCGTATTTGTTTGTTACTTCTGTAAGTGTTCATTGGTAAGAATTTTTAGAGCTATTAGATGTGTTAATAAAAACTTCTTAAGAATTTCTCTTTTTTTAAGGCATTTATGGCTACAATTTAATATTTATTTGAATTAATTCGAGTATTATGAAACGTATGAAATAAATAAGGAATCAGAATTTATTTTAGCAAAACCATATGGCAACAGAGGGATATTGCGTCATCTCACAAAAAGTAAACAAAAACACAGAGCATACTGTTTCTCATTTTAAAAATGAGCGAAAGAGATTTCTTTAAAGAAGACTTTAAATATTATAAAAAGAAAAGTCCTCCTCCATGTTTTGATCAAGTTATAGATTTTGATTCGAAACATAATATAGAGTCAACTATTTGTGTAAAAGAACAATATTTAAAAGAAACAACTAATGAAATAACTAAACACTCTTCATGTTCAACTTGCGAAAAACTTGGCCTTAGAAATCATCTAACATGGAACTTATACTCTTTAAAAAATTTAAGTGGATTGATTTATTTACAAAATCCTTTTACTTCACCTGGACAACAAATCTGGATCAAGAAATGCCTAGAACAATATCCTCGAAAGCCAGCACTTACGAACCTCGATCTACATTATTCAAATGTAGATGATATTTGGTCACTAAAAGATTCTTCAGATCCAGTAAAAAAGGATTATTTGCACAAACTATGTTGGGCTACCCTTGGTTATCACCATAATTGGGATACAAAAATATATAATTCGAATTGCCGATCTGCCTTTCCACATTGTTTAGAAGATTTATCTAAACACATTGCTCATTGCCTAGGTTTTGTCAATTTTAAACCAGAAGCTGCTATTGTTAATTATTACAGTTCAAAGTCGAGCTTAAGTATTCATAATGATCACTCAGAAGAGGAAATTAACGCACCAATAATATCTTTTAGCTTTGGGCAAACTGGAGTTTTTTTAATTGGGACGGAGAATAAATTAGAAAAGCCTTCAGCAATTTTTTTAAGAAGTGGTGATGTGATTATTATGTCGGGATCTTGTAGGCTTTCTTATCATGCTGTGCCTTGTATTTTAACAGAAAATGTTAATAATAGATATTGTGATGATGAAAGTAATGATTGGATAGAATTTCAAAGTTATATTAGCAAAGCTCGTATGAATATAAGTGTTAGACAAGTATATGCTAGTAAATCCTGATGGATTTTTATTCTTTATTTTAATTTTTTTTCCTGAAAATATATTTGTATTTTTAAATTATTTTGAGTATTTAAAATGAAAAAATATTTTCATATTAATAAAAATACAATTGATGCCAATACCATAAATGGAGAGAAATGGCATATATTTTTGTACTGCTGATTTCTTACAAGAATTTCGAGTAAAACAAACTACATGAAAGTGCTATTAGTAATATGTGTGATAATACTTTTAATATAAGTAGTTTAAGATTTCAACATTAGTAATTTATTTTTATAAACTTAACCTAAAACATATTGGGACTTTTTTTTGTTAATGTATTGTAATAATATTTTGTATAATTCTGAATTTCAAATTTATATATTGTTAAATAATTTCAGTTATAAAATTTCAAAATGAGTGTGTTATTAAGAGTTATCTATTTTGTAGAATTCATTTAATATTGAACATTGACCATGCAATATAGATAAAATCGCATATATTTTCTGGGGACTTTTGTATTAGTGTCACTGCAGCAAAATTGGCACCATGCAAATCGCTCCTTGATATCAAAACAAAGATACATGTTTTATATGAAAAAAACACCTCTATCAGTTGGATGTTGGTGGAAAGTGGCACAATTCTCGTACCACCAATTTTAGTGCAGTGATGCTAATACACAAGTATCACACACATTTTCTGTTTAATTATTTTATTTATATCATTTTGTCAAATTTGTTATGTATTCAAATGCATGTCTTTTTATGTTTGAATTGCATTTGTTGATTTTACTAGAAAGTATACACATATAAATATACTTTTTACAAAATGAATGTTAGAAATATGACTTTAGTTATCAAGCCCTTACAAAAAGACAAATTAGTTTTCCAAAGTATGATTAGTTTCTACTTTATTTTAAAGAAATGGCTTTAATAAATTATTACATAAATCAGAAATGTGTCAAGTGAGTGAATGTTTATTAACATTGTACTATGAAACAACGAGGACTATTGGTGATGGACCTCATAATCTTGAACTATGGTCAAGTGATGAGGATAACACCCTCTCTTTGAACTTTTACACCTTACCAACAGGAGGGCTTTGAGGCTTACCAGATTTAACATGCATCAACTCCTATACACATTGGGTCTTCAGTGACACTTGGCTGAAACTCGTGACACATTGACCACGGCCATTAAGCTACTGCAGCCTTGCAGAAATATGCCAAATTGTGGAAAATTATTATAGTTGGAAGATTATCATTACTAGTTTCCATGTGCCACAAGTTAGTCGTTTAGAAAAAATACTAAAGTAGACTTTTGAATATCAAAAAAAATTTTCATGTTTTTTTCGATAATACACTAAGTTTTAGTTATATTTAAGAAGTACTATATAAGAACACATGAATGTTTTCTACTTGAAGCCTACTTAATTTTTTGGCCAAAAATTTTGAAATATGTAAAATGCTGATTTGTAGATGTGATCAATACTTTAAGAGTTATCTTGTACTGTTGTAGAAAATGACTTCAAATTAGATGAATAAGTGTTTTTAAATTAATGTAAAAAGTAGTTTTCACCAGAAATGTATCACTTTTTACAAATCATGTGTAATTGATTTCTTATTGGGGCTATTTTAAAAATACCCTGAGTACCAATAAATGTCACTAACCCTAGAAAACTGATGGCCTTAAAGCCACATACATTTTTTGGATCATGAAATACTGTCTCTTTTACATAAATTCAAATTTTTGGAAAAAGTATTTTTATTGCATTGTGTGTGTTTTATACTGTCCTTTGAAAATAATAACTTAAATTTAGTTTCATTGAAATTTCCTAGCTATGTTAAATTAAGTAAACTAATTAACACAGCTAATACTTTTCATTTTTAAATAAATAAAATGACTTAAGTTAGCTTCCCATACCAGAGTGAGGTTTTTCAGCCATCACATATTTCATGTATGTCAGTACCTGCCATACAATTTGTTTGGAATTGAGATTTGCACCTTCCCATCTCTTAAGTTTTGTTCATATCAAACAGGTTACAGCTGGTTCATTACCTAGAAAAAGTTTCGTCAACAAAATAGCCTCTATCAATGTAATTTAATTTATATATATAAACTTTGATTTAATATTAAATATTATTCACTACATGAAAAGTCTACATGTTTTTTGAGCTCATTCAATGAAAATGTATGCTGTTCAGCTAAAAGAGTATATTATCTTCCAAGAAATTTAATTTTGAAGTGTATATGTATGTGTTAATTTTTAATAAGTATATATTTTAATATTTTCTAAATGAATTGATTTACTTCATTAGACTATAAATATGTTCTTGCACAATTGTAAATTAGTATTTTTAAATTTATAATGCCATTTTTCCAGCTTTATCTGTTGTACTTTACTTATTCCTCATACCCGTCTTATTTGTGAAATATTTTGTATCAAAACAATTTAAAATCTTAGTTCTAAAATTTATAACAGATCATGAAGCTTACAATTTTTTTTTCATGTTTGACACATATGAAAGTATTAACCCTCCAATGAAGCAACATATATTTCACGTATTTTTCCTATACAATTTCATGAATCATACCATTATGCATATATCACATGTACTAATATCACATTTTAAGGATATTTAATAAACACTTATAAATAATGAGCAAAATAGTCCACAATTTTATACACCAAATTTTTTTTTAAAAAAAATCACCCATAATTAGAAGATTAAGTATATTTGAGAGAATTTTAAGAATGAATTATACTTTGGGAACATTTATCTAAATGTCTATCTGATTAGATTTTTATTAATATCACACTCTAAAGCAATGGGAGGGCTATTGACGACAGACCTTGCAATTTTGAACCTCGGTCAAGTGATGAGGATGACACATCTATCCTGACACCCCACTCTCCAAACTTCTACACCACACCAAATGTGAGTATTTTGAGCCTCAACACATGCATTATCCCTTCTACACATAGGTCTTCAGTGATACTAGGACTCAAATCCATGACATTAATACCAGTCATGAGTTTGTCATCATAACTAATCGGTTACCGCAGCTCTTAGATATGTATAAATATTATTTCAAAATGTTTTGCTATACTGAATCATAAAATTAGAATAAATATTTATGATTTTTAGTAACCAGAATATGATCATTTTGTTTATCTTAAGATGTTTTTAATTTTGATTTTTTAAAATTGTGTTTCATTGAAGTTAAGCATTGTTAATTTAAGCTGTTACCAATAGATTTTGAAACTTGATATTTCATTTCAAAACTTAGTTATATAGTATTTTATATGCTACTGTTCCTACAACTCCATGACAGACTTTGATTTGAATAAATTACTGTTTACATGCTAACATTGTTTATATATTGATTTTATAAAGTTTTTTTCCAGTGTTTTTATATTACACAGAAAAAATATAAAGGAATAGAGGCCAAAGTCAAATTAATATCAACACTACTTGTTAGTTTTTATTTCTTTCACACAATGTTTCATATGATTTTGTTATAGCATCAGTGGTGTACACAAGGGGGAGGGGGTCCGAACCCCCAAAGCCCTTGATTTTTTCTCCTGCTTGATTATAATTCTAAGTATATAGTACGTAAAACTTAAGTATATGTTATTAATGATTAATTTTATAAATTAATGCTAATTTTTTGTTCAATTAGTTTA
>BMAV01011750.1:270041-333389 GCA_019973955.1 Trichonephila inaurata madagascariensis | reverse complement strand
ATCTAATAGCTGATAAAAGGGATTTTTATTTATTTATAACTTCCCCGTAACTCTCTAGTCAGTCAAATTTTAAAAGCACCTTCCTAAACTGATCTCTGCTCAGCAAAAGTAACACATTGTTACAAATTTTGTGTAATGAACGCTTAAAATAATGTAAATAATTTATATCTGGAAGTGTAATACATTAATGTTACTTTTTGTTGTATTTATTTTATGTTAAAATCTTGCCACCACCTCTTCCTTCAAAATCTAGTTTTAATATAAAAAAATAATAATAAAAAAATAGTGATTACACTGATTAATGGAATAAATTAAAAGCGAGCACACACTGAGTCATGGCATAGACAAAACAAAAGAGAAAGCTTTGCTTAACACAAAAAAGATAATATACTGTCACAGGCTTTTTTGCAGATGGCACAATTTTTTCCTACTTTCTTGACAATTATTGTTACATTTTGGAAACTTCACACAATATCTTTATAAATTATAGCCTGTGTGTTATTCTGACGTAGTATAAGCTATATTATTATAAAGTTTCATTAAAATCCATTCAATTGTTTTTCTGTGAAAGACTACCAAACATCCAAACATACTTTTGCATTTATAATATATATCTTGATTTAATTTGAAAAACACAAGCAAAAAATTTTAATTCAAATATTAAAATGTAAAAAAAAAAAAAAAATTATCATTATGAAAAATTACAACACATTTATCGCCATATCACACTTAAATTGATTCTAACTCAAAAACTAAATTCTGAATAAATAGATCATTTTAATGCATCAAGAGTTAAAAGAATTTTTTTTTCATCTTTTTACTTTGCACAATTTTCTATTCTAATATAACTCCTTTGCATATATAACTGTAACAATCATACTTTTAACCAAACAGAATAAAAAGTCACATGCCTGATGAGATGTAAATATGGGCATATTTGTCTGTGTCATAACTACAGGATCAAGTAGTAAAGGCAAAGCAACTGGTGTTGATGGCACAGTTTGTGAGAGGTTGGTGACTGCACAACTGCTCACAGGAGTCGCTGTATTGTACATTATGGGAGACACAGGAGGATGAAGAATCACAGAAACAGGAGTTGATGATAGTGTACTATCTTCTGCTGGACTTCCTTTGGGGGTACAAACAGGACTAGATGGGGCATTGATTAGAGCAGTCTCTTGAATTTTATCACATACAATTTCTATTTGCTCTGAAAGAGAAAAGCAGTACATATTTCAAGACACAATTTAATATTTATTCACTTAGCCTTAAGTCTATTCTCAAATGCATTTTATACAATTGTTTTGATTTTAAAATTACACAACAGCAATAAGTCTAGTCTCCAGATCAGAAAGTTGTGCATTCATATCATATCCAGTCTCTTTGCAATTTAAAAGATTAAAAATCGCCTAGCAAATTACTACTCTCAAAATAAGAACTTGTATAAGTAAAGTCATTCAAGTGAACAACTTTTTTTCAAGTTCTGCTTTCAACTGTTTTAAATTAATATTAATTTAGAGCTACTGAGATTTCACTACCAGCAACTGACCTCTTAATTTGGAGCCTACCCCAAGTGATAAGGTCACTTGGGACAACAGGAATCAAAACAGGACTCAGTCTCAGAATTTTAACTGGCATTACCTTTTATTTCACAAGGCAGACGTGAGCTTTGAGTCAAATCTCAATAGCCAATACTGTATGAACCGAAACAGAAAACTGAACATTTTAAAGTTCTTACTATTGAGCAAGTCACATAATTTTTCAATATCTGGTAGCAATTTATATTTTACAAAATTTAAATGCAATAAAAATGAATACTTATGAAGCAATAGCGACACAAAACAGGAGCATATATTTAAAAATTACCCACATATTATATATGAAACTTATAGATCAATATACACTGCTTGACAATTGCTAAGGAACAAATGATTTATGTAAAATTGCGTCTCAGACAGCTGACCAATAAGAGTAAATTCCAGTTCAGAGGGCGTGGTAGACTAGGACTCGTTATCTGTATAAAAGATGGCACATAGAAGCTCATGATTCATTTGAACGTTAATGCTCTTTAATGTTTGAAGAAAATAGTGCTAGATGTTCTAAAAGTTTCTTCTTTGAAATTCTGTTTGGTTATTGTAATAATTAAGAGCAAAACGTTAGCAAGACATCATTTGAGTGACTAGGGTCAGGGATGAGTAGTTGGACGACTGGAAGCAGGTCAAAGCGTCACCACTGTAGCAGCTGCAATGGATGTATCAAAGAGTGTCATCTCACAATTAAAGAAGGTCGCTGAAGATGGAAATGCTTTGTGAAATCATGCTGATCAAGGAAGGCACACCACACCTCTAGAGCAGAGGTAGCCAAAGTGATGGTCTGTGGACCACTAGTGGTACACGAGAAAATTTCACTGTTCCCCAGAAAAATGTGGAATATACTCACTTATCACGTTAAGTTATGTTTTAAGATGCATTGATTGCATTCTTAGATCACAATTTTTTTAATAAATATATTAAGCATTCACAAAATCCTATAAGTGGGATTTAAGTTATGAATTTATTCATCCGTGAGGTCAAAAAGTTTGGCAACTGCTGCTTTAGAAGATTGCTATGTAGCCCTCGTAGCAAAAAAAACCCAGAAATTTCACTCCTGGCTGGATAGTTGCAAACCTTGGGACTGGTACCAGTACACATGTTTCAGCAAGAATCATCTCAGAGAAATTAAATCAAGTTGGTTTGTATGCACAGAAGCCTGTTCGTTGCATCCCACTTCAACCACACCATCGCCAAGAGATTATGCTGATGTAAGGAACATGTTTGTTGGGATCATCAAAACTGGTTTAGAGTGATGTTCTCAAATGAATATTGTTTCAGTGTGACAAGTGATTCTGGCCACCTATTACTGTGGAGAGAGTGTGGAACACTTTATGCACAAAAGTTTGTTTGTTGATGAGATCAGTACGGCCCAGGCATGTGTCGGCAGGCAACATGTACAATAGCAGAGCACCACTTCACATCTTTGAGTGAAGAAGCATTAAATCACAACAGTATTGCAAAGAGATTATTCTGGATAATGTTTGTATTTATGATAGTGCTGTAGGTCCAGACTTTCTGTTTATGGATAATGCACAACTACACAAAAGCATTGAGGTTTCGGACACACTGCAAAGTGAAAATATTCTCATTATGCAATGGCTTGCTTACTTTCCCGACAGAAATCCTATTGAACATGCCTTGGATGCTCTTGGCAGACGTGTTGCACAACAAACCATCTCTCCCCATAAAGTGCAAGAGCTCAAAACCATCTTGAGGGAGGATTAGGACAATATTCTACAAGGACTCCTTGACAGTTTAATTAAGAGCATAGAGAACAGATGCAAAATGTGCATTAGTGTCCATGGTCAACACACATCTTACTAAGGTACTCATGTCTGTGCATCATGCATCATATTCTGACATGGAGATCAATTTTTTGTGGCTGTTTGGAAATCTTTCAAGGAGCATCTTGATTATTTAAGTTTTTAATTCTTCAAAGTCGCAATATCTGTACCATTTTGCACTATAATTAATACATATCCCTATTAAATATGTACTTAGTTTCATTTCTACAATTGTCTATTCTTAATTATTCCTAAAAACATAACTGTTCCTACACAATTGTCAAGCAGTGTATACAAGCAGCTGGAGAACAAACATCTGTATTATAAAATAAACTATTTAGCACATTAAAAACAAAGAAAAACACAAAAGTTGCTCATCCAAGTGGTACTGAATTCAATATCTTAAATATAAATCAAAATCACGATACTAATGCTTATACAAATCTGAAAGTCACAACTACAAGATGTTATTTAGAATGTTTCAATGTAAAATCTTTCAACATGTTTACTCCATTTAAATATATTAATATGCGTAGTTTCACCAGCTGGATTTTTTCTATACATCTTGCTCAAAATGATTTCAAAACTTTAACAAATAATTACACTCTTTCTCTCTCCACACACATATATATAGGAAGGATATTTTAAATCTATACAATACTACATATACATTAAAATTTTTTTCATAGTGGTAATAATTGACAGTATCAAACTTTAAAAAATTTCCTCAATAGTTCAAATTTAGCAACAAATTTTACATGGAGCATATAAAATATACTTGTATTTAATGAAATGAATACTTACGCCTTGGAGGCTCTTCTGAAATATCTTTATTTACTTCAGGCACTTGCTCTTTCTGTTCAACAGTCTTGGATACAGACTGTTTAAAAAGTTCATTTTTAAGTCCAGGTAAAAATGCATTTATTCGATCCCAAGTTATATGCCACATCTGACATTTTTCACTGTTACTTCCATCTTCTGGGCATTCAAAAACTCTTGCAGTGTCCATTACTAGTAACATATTTTTTAGTGATTCTGGAATGGCTTCGGCCTGAAAATAGAAACGCAAATTTTTTAAAAGGATTAGCAATTTACTAACATAAATAAATGTTTTTTTTTTAACCTAAGTCCAGATACTCAAGTTCTGTCTAACTCCATTTATGAACCCTTGTACGATATCCTCATAGCCAGGATGCTCCAGAATTGGCAGTCACATTGTTGCCACCTTTGATTGAATATAGTTTTTTTTACCTTTGCAATGGACATGAGAACAACAAGTCCAGGTACTTATTCGAAGTAAAATATTTATGCAGCATACTTATTTCATACATTTTATCAATATAGTACATGTGAAGAATAGTATATGACAGCGATGGTATTCAGCCTATTTCGGCAAAAATTATAAATCTAACTGTTTATTGAATTTGACAAATATTTAAAATAGCATTAGCAATAAGTGTTCTTAATAAGTTGTTTCTCAGCAGCCAATATGAAAGCTAAAATTTTAATTTTGTGAAGTGTAGTAGTGGTTAAATTATTTGGTTAATTGATAGATTGTTTATTAATGTAACACTCCAAAAGTTACTGGTGATGGACCATAATTTTGAGCCCATATCAATTGACAAGAATGGTGTTTGACTAGGCACCTCTCTCTCCAAACTTCTCCAATGCATCAACTTGAGGTGATTTTCAATCTTGACAGATTCAACTCGCATCAACCTCTCTACACAATAGGTTTTCAGTTGGCATCTCATCTTGGATCCTCAATTCAACAGTTTAAATTACTTGGAATTTCACCATTGGTATAAATATAAAAATACTTATTCATTGTGTCCTTTTTATGCTATGTAATTAATATTTAATCATATATATACTTCACTAAAATATTAATTCATATAAACTTTACATGCAATCTTAAATGTTAACGTAATTTGATTTATATTTCTTTCAATTAAGGGAACATGGTATGATTTACACAAAAATTTTTAATTTAAGGATTTTCAAAATTTTTGTGTTTGTTTCCTATGTGTGTATACTACGTAAAACCGTTTTTGTGCTCAAAAATTTATAAAAAGCTAGCCATTTAACTTCTTAAGGAAAAAAAATTTGTGAAGTGATTTTAAAATGCTACTCCTCCTACAAAAATTTATGTACATGCATGAAATTTGATTAACGAGTACGTCAAACTATGTATATCAAAAGTTGATATGGGTTTTGTGATAACATGATTGGTATTTGTACAATACTTCTTTTTATGAATGCTTATTGAAAATTCCTTAAAAAATTAGTAAATTCTGAGTTCAATTATTTTTTAAAAAATAAGTAATGCTTTGATTCAAAAATGCATACCAACTTTTGTTACATGTACTATTAGCAATTGGTAGAAAAAATTCAAAGCATTAGGAACAATAGAAAAAAAGCTGTAGCATTTTAAATGAAGACAAAATAGTTATTTTATCTCTCTGAGATAAGTTTAGAGTTTTGATTTGCCATAGGGATGTGAATAAAAACAAAGGTAAAAGCTATCATAATTCTGAGTTTTTTTAAGTTTAGTGCTTTCAAATTTTGTGAGGTTACAGAAAAGTATATAAAAAATAATTTAGACTAAAAAAATTAGATTTGATTTTTTTACCTATTTTTGTCAATTGAATCATACTGTGTTCCATTAATTTCTGAATGTTTATTATAACATAAAAATAAATAAAGAAAGAAAATAGATCCAAAAAAATAAGACAGACAACAGAAGTAATGTTGAACATAGTATCTATGTTTGCAATACATAATAAACTAATATAAATAAGATAATAATAAAAATTTTTCTAAAAAATAAAAATTAAAAAATATACATGAAAAGAAAGAAAAAAGAAAGTTTTTATTTTCTTAAAATTTTCCAAAGATTTGCTTATCTTGCTATCCTATCTACGAAACAAAATGTGTAAAACAGAAAATGTATTAATAACTACTCATTAGAGACAAGTTAGCAAATGATATATAAGAATTTTATCAAGAAAGAAAAAAAAAGTAAGCATTCATCAAAATAGGAAGGGAAAAAAAAAGATTTTTTTATCTAAATATAAGAAATTTAAAATGCACATAATAAATTGAAATGGAAAATCTAAAAACAATTAGATAGTCTTAGATCATCTTAACAGAGCAGCGTATCATAGAATAAACTGTTATTTTTCATTAATATTAAATTGCTTCTTAATGTTTTTGTACTTAAAATGATGGTTTTTACTATCTTTTCAGAATTTTTGAAAAATAAGACATAGTGAAAAAAAAGTTTTACAGAAAAGTGTAATAAGTAAACTTATATTTAAATAAAATTCAAATACTTGAATAAATGAATAAGTATGTCTTACTAATAAATCGCTGCCCTCAGCATGCATGTATTTATCCATAAATTCCAGGATAGTCAACCATAGAGCCATAAAAGTAGGTAACGTCAACAAGGGACTCAAATGCTGAAGAAAGACCTTGGATTGGAAAAAAAGGGAACATTTAATAAACAAGTAATATAAAAAATTTTTTAAAGTCAATTTACGTACTGGCACCATCTGCTGCAGCTAGTTGTCACTTTGACAGAAAAAACACAGAATAAATTCAAAATTAAAAAATAAAATTTAATTAATGAATTAATATTTGAAAAAAACTGTATTAACATCAAGTGTCATCCAATACAAGTTTTAAAAAACGTATTTGAACTTGAATGGATGAATAAAAAGTATTTTACTAAAAATTGAAAATTTGTGAACAAGATCTCTCTCTCTATATAAATAAATATATATATATATGGAGAGAGTGAACTAATAGTAGGAATAGAAAAAAGAAATATTTTTAAGTATTACTTAAGGTGTAAATCTGAACCATTTATGTACAAATAAGATGTAAATGCTAAATTAAAATGAAATACAATAACATTCATAATTTTTATGTAAAATATATATTCTATAGTATATATATTTTATATTGAAGTAATATATTCTATAGTATGTTTTTAACAAATATTTATAAAAAAAAATTATAGAATGCAATGTAAAAGCTTAACATTAATTACTTAAAACATTTGAAGATCATTCCCATTACAATTCTATGTTACTTTAAAAATTACATTTTATAAATACAAACATATCTGTTTTAAATACACAGCAAAGAACTTGCAGAGAGAGATTAATTATTTCATTACAGATTATTTAGGAAAACATCTTTTTTTTATTTCTATTTCATAAAATTAAAATAATAAGCCTTTCAATAAAAATATAATTTCAATGGCATATCTTTATTTCAAATAATTAGCTTTATTCCAATTTTTTCATTGATTTTATTATACAATGTTAAATTTTTTTTGTTTCAACACACATATCTTTGTTTCATGTTTCCAAGCAAAAACTCATAATTTTTATAAAAAAGAATGTTACTATGTATTACCATCTATATTAAAAAAAAAAAGAACAAAATCATAATTTAGAAAATCA
Organism: Trichonephila inaurata madagascariensis; assembly: GCA_019973955.1. NCBI lineage: Eukaryota > Metazoa > Arthropoda > Arachnida > Araneae > Nephilidae > Trichonephila > Trichonephila inaurata. The sequence goes on along the minus strand of BMAV01011750.1, from coordinate 325,538 downwards.
AGACAAGTTTGCAAAATAAAAGTATGGAAAGAAAAAAATGAATCAAAATAAACATTGAAAGATGTCAGAAGGTAGATGTGTTAACATATATTTAGTTAGATTTTGCCAGTTGGTGTTGCAAAGAGAAAAGAATCCCTTTGAGCAATTAAAATTAAACACAGAACATGAAAAATGTTTACTTTTTTATAATATTTCATTATTGCTACTTAATTATTTCTCAACATTATGTTAACAATACAAGAAATTAGAATAAAAAAAACCCCTTACAAAGTCTTCTACTTTAAAACACCCTCTTTACTACAATACAAATTTAATTAATTAAAAATACAAATTTAATTATTAAATTAACTGCTAAATTAAATGGTTCAGGAGATGAAAATCCCTTTGTAGTAAAAACTTTAATTTCTAAATTAGCACAATGCAAGGGAAATACATTTTAATTTTTATTTTGCATTAATTTTTCTGAATATTTTTTAAAAATCAAACTTAAAGCAAATTTCTTCTAAAACTGAAATAATATACAAAATACAATATGTCAATAAAAAAAAAATAAGGCATATTCCTATTAGTTTTAAATCCTTTATATATTCTTAATCTCAACATTTTTGTAATAAGTAAAAGCAAAATACTTACTTTACAAAGAAGAGTAGCTCCTCTCATTCGAGTTTCTTCCATTCCAATTGGATCATTTGGACTAATGTTTTCCAACAGCTTGGCAAGAAGTGGAAATAATACCTAAAAGAACAGCAAAGACACAGTTATAATGCTCAAACAGCAAATTATTACAAATAATATTTAATTTAAAAATAAAATTATTACAAATCAAACAATGTATAAATTAAAAAAAGTTTTATATACAAATACCATATAATTTATATGATGATTTTATAATATTAGTAACTACTATGCTTTCCCATAATTCCCTTTATTAATTGACACTCAAGATAATAATGCTGAGATTTGATAGTGAAATCAATTTGGGTAAAAAGAAAAAAATTAACACATTAAGTAATATAATTAACTATTCAAAAAATTTATAGTAATTGCATTGTATGCTTACTTTATTAAAACAGGATTCCCATTCTAGAGGAGAGAGAGTTTGAAGATCATGTACTAATAGAGCTCGAGGTAATAAAGTCAAAGCAGCTGTCCTTATAGTTCTCTTAGAATCACAACAAAGACGAGCAATACCTAAGGAAATACATAAAATGCTTGTATGTGTGTGTGTGAGCAAGTTTATATAACATAATACTTATATAATAAAAGAAACAGTCTATAAAAACATAAAATTTTGAAGATTTTTCATGATTTTTTAAAAATTTTCTAATGAATAATATTTTAGGGGTAGGATTGAAATAATTTGATTTCATTAAAAACAGCACATAATAAATTTTAATCCATTATCTCATCTATGTAAAATGTTATGTATAATATTGAATTGTTTTCATAGGTAACAACAATACATTTCTAATATTAAGAGATTTCCAAAGTAAAAATTTCTAAATAAAACTATGTGTACCATTTCAAAAGAATATCAACCAACAATTTGTGCAATGTTATTAATTCTACTTTATTTTTTAATGCCTTTATATTTAATTCAAATTTTACATGGCTTTTTTACAATCTAACTGTAATCTAAACTATATACATTCTTATTTTCATAAAGGTAAAAGCAACCAAAACTTCTGTGTATCTTTCAAGTATTTGAAATTACCTCGTGTCCTACCTTTTATAAGCTAGCAAGTTTAAACAGCAAGAGAAAAATTAAAATAAATTTTCTTTAAAAATAAAATATGAACCTCATAATCTCAAAATATTACTCACCTTGTAAGAGTGGACACCAACAACTTGACCAAAGGTTGTTAATTGATTTGGTTTCAGTAACATATTCAGATTCTGGTGGATTGCATATAGAAGCTGCTCGAGTATGTAAGGTGTGCATCAAATCAAGAAGCTACAAAACAAAGTGACCAAAATCTATTAGTGTATAAATATCAAATGTGAAATCAAAGTACAATTATTAATTTTTGTTTTAGTCAAATGAATAATTTATCAAAAAGTAACCAACTTTAAAAGCAAAACATAGGATAAACATACAACATTTTACTTTTTATAAATTGTATTTGTCTTAAATAAAAGCTGTTGAAAATACAATTTTTCTATTGCAAATACAGTCAGACCTCCATTTTACGAACCTCTAGTTAGCGAACTTTTTCCTAGAATCAAGAACATTTTATTACTTTCTTTGTTAAATAACCTCCAAATAGCAAAGTGCATTTTCTATTTAAACTTTCTCTCTTGTGATTCAATATTTTCCCTCCCTATTTTAAAGGCATCTTAAATTATTTTCTATTTTAACACATTTAATGGGGATCAATGGCTTTGAACTGATTTTACCAGGTGTCCAACTCACCTAGAGCAATTAAATTGCCAAATATATATTTTTTTTTCGAAAAGACAGATTTATCAGTAATTAAATTAAAAGACACACTTAAAATTACTACTTACAAAATAATGTATGTTTAAAATTACTTGTAGGCATAAAATTAGAAGATGTCATTAAAACTCATTAATTTCATATAAAATTATTTTTTAAAGTTGAAAAATACAGTGTATTCCTGGACAGTGTTTTCCCCTCCCCTTCTTATTCTACTTGCAGATTTCTTTTTTTAATAATATATAGTGTTTATGTATAATTTGTTTTATGTAGTTTCAAAAGTACATTAAAAGATGAATCTCTATTAAACGAATTTTTCACTTAAACTTTTTTGGGGATTTAGCAACTTGATTAAATGGAGGTTTGATTGTATATTTATAAATCCTACAACTTATTAGAATTGTAAATTTTTTTTCAATGTTTATAAGGAAACTACCCTTGTAATATACAAATATTTATATAAAGTTTAAATTGAATAAAAAAATATCCATATTCTAAGCAAAAAAGTTTTACCTCTATTTAATAAATTTATTTAAAAAAAAGTAATGTTTTTAATTAACTGAAAATTTTCATTGACATCAAATTAAATATTTAAAACTGCTTAAAATGAAATGATTGTCATAATTACACTATGTGTAATTTTCCTTTATATTTAAAATGTTAACATACTATATGAGTTAAAATATAAAACTTAGGTTTTTTTAAGATGATCTCAGATTGTTTATTAACATTGCATTTTGAAGCTACATGAAGCTTAAAGGGATGGAACCTTAAAATTTTGAATCACGATCAAATGATGACAACATTTGAACTAGTACCCTACTCTCTGAATGCTCATGACCAACATGAAGACTTTGAGCATCAACCCCTTTTAGACAAAGGGTTTTCAGTGGTACCAAAGCAGATTTCAGAGTAGTGAATTTAGTCTTACAATTAATTGTCCAATGCTCTAAGTTATACTATCTGTGGGGAAAAAAACTTTGTTAACAATAAAATCCAGTGCATAAATAATTATAGGTAACACTACCAACAATACCTGTAAAGAGACCTGTTGATAAGCTGGAGAAAATTCATCACTTTTATCTTCATCATCAGCCTCATAACCTTCTCCTGATCGCACCGAATGTAAACGTGTTGTTTTTATCTTTTCTTCTTTCTTTTTGGGAGTATTTTTAGCTTTTTTGTCCTTATGCAATTTAGATTTTACTCTTCTGTCATGAGAGCTACCTAAAATAAGTATTTGGTGAAAAAAATAAGTAAATTTCAAATGCATTTTTTAGAACATTGTAAAGTTAAAATACTCTTGTCTGATTCCACCCAGTTTTTTTTTAAAGCTAGCAGTTCTGGATGTAACACAATAAAGAAGGAGAAAAAATGTACAATATTTTCTCAATTAGATACAAGTTTCATTACAATGAAGTAATTTTAAAAATACATTTTAAATTTACTATGCAATACTAAAATCTTCAGAAGATGTTCAGTATAAGGTAAAAAATGGCAAGAAATATAAAGACAAATTCAAAATCAGCTTTAAAAATAAATGATTTTGAGAAAAAAATTTTATGTGTTATTTTGGCACAATAACCATGATCAATTATAATATAACAATTAATATTAAATAATTTATTGCTATAATTATTAATGTAATACATTTATAAATTCACTGATCATAAATCTAACTTTTAAATCCATATTAAAACAAAAATTTTAAATTTGATGGAATTTTGATTCATTTTTAATATAAGCAAACCAATAATGTATTCCAAAAATCTATTTAAGAAATTTCTACTTTTACATTATTTAACACCCCATTTTGGATTTTTTCTTTTTGCCAAATGACAAAGCATTGATGAAATTGTATTTATACTTGTAAATATCCATTTTTTCACACTATTTAACTGGAAAATCAGTTATGTACAAAACCCTTTATCAGATAATCAAACAATTTGAAATTAAATATGAACAAGTTTTTTACTGTCTAAATAAATGCTAATCATAATCAAAAATACTGTTATGAAATTTCATTTGCTTTTTCACTCTTTGTTAAAATATAAAGTGGAGTAATAAATGAATGCTTTAAAAAATATTCAATTTTAAATCCAAATTTTATTTTGATATAACAAAAGCTTCCAAGATACTTATATTTTAAAAGCATAACTTATTAATAAAGGAACTTGCTCCATGATAAAAGTCAGAAAATTAGAAGTTTAAAAGATGACAAGATCATTTTTAATGCTTAAGAGAAACACAAATCTATTGGAAAAGTTTTTAAAAGGAAAAAAAAAGTAATCTTTACCTCTATTTGTACTGGCTTCTACAAAAGTTCTTATGCAGTGAACACAAGATTCAAAATTTTCTGTTGTAATGTGAGCAGCATCTCTAACTAAAAATGCTAACGATTCACAACATTTCAAAAATGCATAAGAATCGTGGGGTAAGAGTTCTCTATGAAGAACAATATTATACTGGTTTACAGGCATTGGCTGGATGTTCTCTATTTCTCCATTTTTGTTCACCTTCATTTAAAGAGGAAAAATAAATGTTAGACTAATAAGAAAATTTTTTTCAGTCACAATATTAAAAAAATACATATTAGTTTAAAATAGCACCAGAACAGGGGTGGCCAACCTGTGGCCTGTCTTGAATAATTTTGCAGCCTGTGAGATTCCTTACAACTTTACAAAACATGACTATTTTGATTAATATTTTTGTTTTTAGTTTTTTTCAACAAATAAATCTTGTAACTGTTTCTATTTTCTCGTGTTGCTTCAGTTATTGCAAATCTTTTTTTTTTCTTTGAAAATGAAATGTATTAAACATAAATCAAGCTTAATGGACGAAAACCTGCAATATCAATTACGATGTGCAAATACATCCATTGAGATCAACTTGCAAAAACAAAGTGAAAGAGATGAGAAACAAATATCTCAGTAATTAAATAAAGTAAACATTATTTGATCATAAGCATTACTATTATTATTATATTATCTATATCTATATACATGAAAAACAATTAACAGAATAATAACATATCATTCTGTTTTAAATTTTCACTCCAATTAATTCTTGCTATAAGCCAAATATAATATAAAGATAAATATTTTTATGTGCCTCTTGCAGGGTTACAATGTTCTTCTGAAGTGGCCTGCAAGGTCGTTTGGGTTGGCCAACCCTGCACTAGAATTACTGAACTACAAATACTGCTACTGGAAGTTAATTAAAGTCTACGCACAATTAAAAATATTATTGTTTGGTATTATTACAATTTAATGCTGTTTAACAAAACTATATAGAGGAAGTAATAAGCTAAAAATATAATATGGGTAAATATTTCTCTGGAATTCAAATGTAGCATTTAATTTGGTAAATTTAAATCTACAACCAAAACAATAAACATAATAATAGATTAACCAATTAACTGCAGCTGATGTATGCATATGTCTTGTTCAGTGTTTTTTTTGGAAGTATGAACCTTTGCATTTTTCTAATATCTGTAAAACTATTTCAAGGAGTCTGAAATTCAGTATAATGATCTTGATAGAATTTGTAAATGATTTACTTATTCCAGAGAAGAATTTAGTTATTTATGCCTACCCCACCCCCTTACTTTCTTTCTTCCTCATATAACTATGTATGCTTGTGTGAAGAATGGTGGTGCTGGGGAGAGAATCGCACAACTTTTCCTCAGCAGTTAATGGGTTAAGCTATCACATTGGAGCATAATGACAACAACACAACAATTTCAATTTATAATTAATCTTTATAATTGAAATAATTCACATGTAATAATTAAACTGAAAAAATAAAATTTAGAGAAGCATTTACATTAGTTGCAACCCAACATAGTACTTGATCTAATTAATGTTTTGCTTTGGTCACTTTTAGTATGAATAACAAACTAATTTTACTTCTAAATTAATAATAAAGGAATTATATATAATAAATCTGATTGAAATAATACTATTAAAATAATATTTGGGGAAAAAAATGTGCAATGCATTCAAAAAGTGTTATAGCAGGAAAAAAAGTGAAAAATTAAAATATTTTTATAAAATGAGCATTCAATGCATAATTTTCCGTTACTTACAATAAATTTTTGAAATGCAGTAAAAACATTAAAAAAAAGGCAATTTATTTTTAAAAAATGTACTATTAATTTAGAATTATTGAGTTAAAATAAAGATATAAATAATGATTTAATTATTAATATCACACTTTATAATAAACTACCTTATGTTTACACAGCTTTGTGTAAATCTATGAATCAAGAATTAACTTAGCATTTCATATTTATTTTATGAAAGATGCTTCAATTCCTTATTTTTAATTCTTCAAAACAAAAATACATGATTTTAACATGCATAAAAATGATTTGTTAGATTAAAATATTGTATAAAGTATATATATTAATCAATTCACATAAAAAAAGCAAGCAAAAAAAAAAATGAAAAAAAATAAGAATACCAATAGCCAACAGAAGAATGTGTTAAAAAGCATATTTATTAAAAAATAAAGGTGCAAGGGATTTAAACCAATAAAGGTGAGGGAAAGGGATTGAAAATCAACAATCCATCTCACCAGCGTCCATCCCCCTTGTATACCCACACTGTCATTCAAAAGAAGATTCAGTTGATGGTTATGGATCCGTGGGCTACCTGGTTGACTATCATATACACCACTATCTGATGTATATCCACGTTCAATGACTGGTTCTGAGAATGGACCATGCCTTCCAACACTCAATTCACTATCTGACTGAGCACCTATAAATATGCACATAAATTAATTGTTTAGAAAATGAATTGAAAAGAAAAAAATATACAGTAAAATCTGTTTTTGTGCGGTAGATAGGAATCGCTTAAAAAGAAGCCGCACAAAAAATATGCAAAAATTTCATAAATACTTACATATAAGTAACAACTTTGTTGGCATGCTACAGAAATTTTTTTTTGTGTGCATCGGAGAGGGATCGCATAAAAAAAGCCACACTTAAAAAATATGTTAATTATTTATGAAATTTATGAGAAAGTACTTTCACAAACAAAATAAATAATTAAATTCCACATTTTGGAAACATTTCATTTCTCATTGTATGTATGGAGAAATTTTCAAAATGTACATACATAATTCACTACTACTCATCGTAATCTAAAGAGCACATCTTCAGATAAATTAGTTCAAAATTCCTTTTATCACTTGAAGATACAATTTCATTTGATTGATTTTTGGAATTTCAAACTCCTCTCAGAAATGGTATTTATTTTAAAAAAATGATTTTCCAATTTGTTGGAAAGCTGGATCTCTGCATATATTTGATCCATTTCCAAAGAATCTGGTTCTTCTTGTCCATCTTCATAATCTATCAAATTATTGGTAATGTCACTGTCATTGAAAGCTTCATCTACAATCAAGTGCATGCTGCTAATGCGTTGAGAAAAAGCAATTGAATGTGCATTGTGGAGAGACTGTTTATAACCAATGAACAGAGCGTCTTGAAGTGTATATATGTACATTGATAGGAAACATTACAGTGGCCCCCAAGCCATTGAAATTCATACACTGCATAAAAAAAAAGATCTCACAAAAAAAAAACCTGTACAAAAATAAAATCACGCAAAACAAATTACACAAAAATAAAATTGTATAAAAAAGGACCACACAAAAACAGATTCCACTGTATATATTTGCTTAGATCTTTGAGTAACATAAAAGATATAAGTACAATTTGCATATACATTTTGAAAATAACAATTTGATTTGTTTTTTTCCAAAAGGATTAATTTCATACAAGTGATACTATATATATTTAGAGTTACATTTAAGTACTGTTATTTCTTCTAAGTTTCGTCTACACTATTTATAAGTAAATGACAGTTCACAAAAACACTAACTGATACATATACACAAAATCACATACTGATATAATATATCAGCAGAACTTTCTTAAAAGCATTCGTTACAAATAAACTTAGCAAACAATTAAGATTGAGTAAAAAAAAAATTACAGTTAAATGTGTTTCAATAAAATAATTGGCTCACCTAATGCATAATATCACATTGCAATGGAATTAAAAATGTTTTTTATAAACATACAAAAAAGGTAAAAGAAACAAATATTCAATTATTACTAAAAAAAACTTTTATAAAGTGCATTAATTTTTATACCCACATTTCATATAGAAATAAAAAAATCTTTTCCAAATTTATTGAAAACATTCCATATTCTGAACTAATGATGTAATAAATTTTACTTAAAGAACAAAATTACATCTAATGAAACTTCATTTATTCCATTCACATATTCATATATATATATTGTATGTTATTAAGAAAAGATATGTTTGAATAATCAAATACTTAAATATAATCAATTGTATAAACAATACTTTTGTTTTACCTTTAGGAAGTGGTAAATTTTAATATAATGCTCAAAATATTTTTTAAAATTTTGTACTTAATTTTTATGCAATAGTTAGACTACTTAAAAGTATGACCATTTTTGTTCAAAGTTAGCAATTAATAGATATGCATTCAATCAAACAATTCAATTAGTTGTGCTAATACTGAATCAAAATTTCAATTATGCTAGATGTGACAAGTGCAGTAATAAGTAAATCATTTTTTTTTTTTTTTTTGAATTTATCACAAAAGCAATAAAACCTACCAATGTTTTCTTATAATTTCAATTTTATTAATACCAGATCAAAACCCATAGAGCTCTAAGAAATTTACTCAAGTCTTTTCAACTAATTCTTGTTTTTATAACACATTCACTCTTTTTAAAGTTATAATTCTATTAAATTTGCTAATATTTTACAACAATATTAAACTTATTTAAAGTTGTACATATTTGTTTTGCTCTTTACATGTAATTGAAGTGTTTAACACGTTGAAGGACAATAATGCCATTCAGTATCAACCCAATACCTAAAAATGATGGAACACCATGCCTCATCTTTAAAATTATTTGTTAAAACTGCCAGAATACTGTTCAGCATCCATTTTCCCATGCATGGTATAGAACTTTAGTTGTTATTGCCACATTTCATGCAACCTCAAAAGGCATGGTGTCAATCTGTTGTAAGTTTTTACTCTTTCTGGTGCAAAGTACAAGTACCCTACCTAATTTCATCAGAAAGCCATACAGCGTTGATTGCCTCATATAATGCAGTTACATTTGATGTGTCACATTAGTAAGAAGTGCTTAAAAACATACCCTAAGGAATTGTCTTTTTAGAATGTCTATCAGTATCATGTCTATGTATGAAGTAACATAGATTCAAAGGTTAACAGGACGCTGATAGGCATCCCGAATTAACCAACACATTTTCTGAAAAATACATATTTTTCAAACATTTGTCAATATCCAGTATTATTAAAATATCCATGTTGACCAACTTTGGGAAAAAATATACTGTTATTTATTTTTTTTAACTTAACTGATATTTTAATGTCTTTCGACATGTTAAAAAGAAAATTACACTGATAATTTTATTACTTATTTCAAACAATATCTAATACTTTTTTATTTCTAATGGGCTGCAGATTGGTGTTTTAAAATTGCAAACCTAGTACATTCCAGGAAGCTGGTATCTTTTTTTAGTGTGGTACCATATAGGCGGATATCAATCACTGCAAGTAATTTTGACACTCAGTTTCCTCCCTAGAGGAAGGCACCCGAGCTCTGACGATGTAAATAGGTACTAGGATTTAATTTTGCCAAGAGCACCCAAGCCAAACAGATACTCTAGGGATCTTTTACATGCTGTATAATCATACGACATGGCCACTGTTGATTTTCTGTATCACAAAAATCCACCAACTTGGTCTGCGGTTGAACCTGCAACCTTAGGTGCAGAAGGCTAGTGACAAACCAACCACACCACCCAGCCGGCACAATACCTAATATAAAAAACTAATGAAATGAATTACTTACCAGTAGGTATCATTTTACTAGGAGAACTTGTAGGACTTAAATTATTAAATTCTCTAGGAGGTTTAGCACCTGCTCCAACACGCTCCAATAAAGAAAATATTAAAGACCAGTCTTGATTACTATGGATATTTGCAGCATTCGTTCTGAGAAGCTCATGCAAGGCATATGCTGTTTGTTTTGAGACCAAATACAAAGCATAAGGTTTTAAGTACAGCAGTACTCTTAGAGATTGAAGAACCTAAGAAATTTTTTAAAATTCAAGAATTAAAACAAACACGTAAAACAGACAAATATTAATCCCATAGTTTGGGAGAGGGGAGCAAACAAAAAAAATTATTCAATTGCATTGCATTATACTGTTATTAAACTGAAATTAAAAGAAAACAGATACATAAATTTCTATATGCAGAAGAAATGTACTGAAAGCTCATTACATTTGTAAAAACTTTGAAAAATTGCTGCTGAAAAATTAAAATTTCAACATTTATAGCCCCATTCCACCCTTCTCTCAAAATTAAATCACGGCAATATTTTGCATCCAACAAGCATTTGAATTAAATGAAATTCAAACGTCACAATTTGGTAGAGGAAGTTGCCACTAGATGGTGCTACCAACGAAGCAGCTTCCACTCTTGGGGAATTGCCATGTCTGTAAAGACCAAGTTGTTAATATGTAGCCCATTCAAGAAAAAAAAAACTTTGGGGCATAATCAAATATTTAATTATAGAATTATCACTTAATATGTATCAATTAACTAAAATCTCAAAAGATGTATATAAGTTTGTAGGTTACAAAAGTTCAAAATGATCAATTAGAAATTTCAAATACTCATTGAAAGTGAAAGCTGAAATAATAGTTTAATACTTCAGATAACAATTGGTATCATTCATTAAAGTATATCATCATTATTTTCAAGAAAATGGATTTTTGGCCCCGCCCCCCAATAGATAGTCTTCATTTTCACTTATTTATATGTTTTATTCTTTACAAATAAAGGAAGAGATATAAAAAAAATATTTGAAAAATGAAATACACAAAACATTATAATTTCAGGAAAATTAATGTTAGTAAAACAGTGTAAATTAACCTTTGTAAAACTTAAAATAAGCGTTAATTTTTATAGGTGACTTTCCCAAAAAATCCAGTAATTTATAATGTAGTTATTTATTAAAATAATTTGAGATACATTTAGTTTTTATTTAAGAAACAATAAGTAAATTTTTTTGTTAAAAAAATGTAATATATATATACACCTATTTCCCCCTAAATGTGAAAGATAAAAATCATACCATTTAGTAATATAGAAATTTATATACCTGAGGAATCATTTCCTCTTTGCGAATCAATCGAATGGCTATCCTTAATATTCCAACCACAGCTCTTTCCAAAAGAAAGTTATGATCACTTGCAGCAGATGCCATTATCAGATTCAATAGATGATCTCTTATAATATTCCAAATACTCATTACTCTATCTCTATAAAAAAAAAGATAGATTTTGAATCAATGACATTCAATCATTTAGAATAAACATTAAAATAATTACATACTTCTACTTTGTATCATATTAATGTTGCTAATTAGTACATCATTTTTAACAGTTTAAGCATTAAAACTTCAGCAATATTAATTGAAAAAATTCAAATGTCACATAAATACATTAAAATATAGCAAGAAAAGACAATTGAGTAGAATAGCAACAAAAAATACTCAAAATTTATTTTAAAGGGATATTTTCAAAATATTTAATAAACAAGAAGAAACACACAAAGTATCACAAATAGCCCAAAATGACAAGATCAACTATCTTAAGTAATGACATGGGGATAAATACTAATATTAAAAGAAAAATAAAGTTTACATTATATACAGTCGGACCTGTGTTTAATGAAGTCTCTAAATCCCGAAAAAAAGTTTGTTATGAGGAGTTAAGTAGAGATTAATCTTTCCATACATTTTATTCTTGGTCCCCAGAAAAAGTTAACAAAATAGAGAAATTTGCAAAAATAAAGGTTCATAAAATGGAAGACCAACTGTATATGTGAGTGCTGTTAAAATTATTATGGGGATATACATAAAATAATTCATATATATTAAAAATCTCAGTCTAAGTTTGAAAAATAATAAAATGTAAAAAGATTACCTATTTAATAGAACAATTTTAATTAAAAGTTCCAACAAGAAAACAGTTGAATCTTCATCATAACTTCCACCAATTGAAACAGGGGATTCAGGCGCATGACATACAAATATTAAAGTCTATAAAAAGTAAAATAAATTCTTACTTATATATTCATGAAGAAAAAAGTTAAATAAATTTTGATACAAAAAATATCAAATTACACTGCAATAAGATTTCTATTTTTAGTCACTAGTATTTAATCAAATGCTATGTTTTAAAAATTAAAATTCTTATAGCAAAAGAAGAATTTTAAATAGGAAAGCAAATATATCTAGAAAACAAAAAAAGAATTTGAATCGTACATATGGTTTAATATTTTTATGATAAATCCACAGCAAATATTAATCTGACTTTTAAACCAATTTTAAAAATTTTTTTATTCATTTAAAAAATATTTAATTTTTATAATAGAAAAAACATTAGCATTTTTGGACATACTGCAAATAAAATTTAAAATATTATATCCAAAAGAAATAATTAATTTACAGATAAAAAAAATCCTCATTTTTACATTCCTCATTCACCTTAAATACTGAAAATACAAATAAAGCAGAAAATGCCATACATAAAAAAGATATTTTAAAAAAGCAAATACAATATTTCAGATACATGAATATAAATCAAGTAGATAGAATTTTGTTCTAATACTGAGAGGGATAAATTATCCCTCATATACCTTAAATGCAAATGAACTCAGATAGCATAATTTGATAATAATAATAATAATAAAAAATGAAACAAAGAAATATACTCACTTTCACTAATTCTTGAAGTGAATCCACTCGAAGAAATTTGCTTTCTGTAAATAACTGCTCGCAATGGCACTCACTAATACAATCAATGGCTGCCTGTCTTGCTGCTTCATCTTCTTGTGTTGGTTGTCTTTGAGGAGACTCAGAATTAGATACAATATATGAGTAAAAAGAGCTAAAAAGACCCGATTCAGTTCTTGGTATGACAGGAACATCTTCACGAATTAGAGATATGATACCTTTGGAACTAACAAAATCTTCAGCCTACAAAGCGAGTACACATTTGCATATAAATAGAATTGTAACCAATAACTTAAGAAAAAACCATTAAAGTGTAGAAAGTTTTTTACTATTATTTATTTGTAAAGCAATATTACATAAAAGAAATTCTCACAAATCTCCATTGGAAATCAATAGTTATTGATCTATCAGCTGTTCACACATCTCACATTAATCTTTTATAAACAATAAACAAAGAAACTTCACATGAGTAAACAAAAATATTGCTTTTATGAAATGATTTTAAAATTTTATCTTAGCTAATTTGAACAATTTTGTACTTTGAATAATTTTGTACTTAAACTGTTCCTATTTTAGTACCATACCAAATTAAATGTTTCTTTATCACATTTTTCAAGTAAATGATATACATCTGTTTTAATTAAATGATTACTAGTGTTATGCTCCAAAGTAACACAAAGGCCATTGAGGTTCAAAGTTAAACCTTGTAATTTTGAGCCTCAGGCAAATAACGATAATAACCGAGCTGGAACCCTACTGACCAAACTCCCCCCCTCCCAAGTCAATATGAGGACTTTGACCCTCAACAGATTTAACATACATCAGCCCCTACACACAGAAGGTCTTCACAACACAAAGACTAAAAACATCCATGGCTCAGCAAAAATAGCACTGGCCACAAGTTTACAACCATGATCATTTCACTACCAAGGTCACATTTATATCTGATGTTTAGATTTGTAACATCAGACAGTATAGTGGTTAGTGACACTGATTGCTGTGCTGTTAGGCCTGAGTTCTAGTCCTGGAGAAGGCATGGATGTTTGTAAATGTAGTCTGTGTAGCGTGGGAGCATTCTAAATATCTGTTGAGCAGTAAATTATGTAGAAAGGTTGGTGGAAAGGGTTGAGGGACTCCTAACCACCCCCAGGGTGTTCTCTCTGAAAATTGGGGTGGAATGGAGCCAAAATGTGCTGCCATCTGCATGGTGCTTAAAGCAGCAGCTAACGACAGGCATAATCTAGCCACAACGGATTTTGTGGGTTTGATCTGACACCCTTGATCGGGTGATATTAGCAAAAACAATAACAGATTTGTAACAATTCCTTTTACTAGTAGTTCTTATTCTCCCCCCCCCCTATTTGACATTAGTTTATATGGTAACTATATTTTTTTCTACACAAGATCAATAATATGTGTCAATATTTAAAAAAATGAATAGAAAGAGTTAAACCTCTATTTAACAAAGTTGCTAAATCCAGAAAAAAAAGTTCATTATGTGGTTAATTCATTAAATAGAGATTCATTTTCAATACACTTCATGTGCCAGGAAAAAGTTAACAAAATAATGGTTTGTAAAATGGAGGTCAGGCTGAATATTACTTTTTGCTCATCAAATTGATTTTTCAAACATCACATAAATTGTCAAAAACATTTTACAAATTTGTTTTCTCCAATCTTATTTCTCATTGACTTAATTAGGTATTCCAAACACATTTTATGCGAACTAAAATTCCTTAAAGTATGAAACTTTTTTTTAACAATTCATAAAAATTAATTATTCTCATACCTAGTGAAGAATTTGACTTTTTTAAATTTTATTTTTAAACTATGTAGAATTAAACAGAAAGTAAATACTTACTTCAACTAATTCTTTTGGTAGAAGATGTGACTTGAAGAGTTGCAAAACACAATCTAAAATATTCTTCCAGCCTTCTCTTAAAATATCTCCATGATGATGAGCCAAGCGAAACATAGCTTTAGTTGCTACTTGGGCTTTAGTATTGCTTCCAAATAATAGAGGCAATGTTTTAGGAGTCTAAAATAGTAGGAAAGATAAAAATAAATAAAACTAATATTTAAAGAAAATTATTGAAAGATTAGAGGTATTAATATAAAATTTAACAAATATACATATAAAAGCATTGTTCTCATTCAGCTTTAATTAAAACATACAAGCAATGGCAATATAAATGATTTAAGGAACTTTATACAAGGTACATTCATATTTAAAGATGAAATTTTTTTAAGAAATTGAAAGTGTATTTTATTTTTTATATTGAAAAAATATTTTTGAACACTATTTGATATTGAAACAGTACAAACTCTATTTGAAAAAGAAAGCTATCTAATGAAAAGATAAAAAAATTGAAATATCGTTTAAGGTAGATAAAAACTGGGTAAAATTAAAAACTTCATAAATATATATATTCAATTAAATGAATTCAAAATATGAAGTTAGACAAGTAATCTGGAAACTTTGATCAAATACAAGCAATTCATTCTACATAACCAGAGAGAAAAAATGGATAAAAAAAGCAGAAACACCAAAATTATTCAAAACAAATGTTAGTACATTAACAGCTGGATAAGGACTGCTTTTAATCAGGTTAAACCAGGTTTTAATAGCTAAAGCCACCTTTTCCTCTTCTGTTTAAAGTACAGAATAAAAATCCAAATTCTACTCAAATTCTAATTCTGCAAAAAATCAAAATCTATAATAAAATTTACAAAATAAAAACATACCTAAGTGCTTAAGACTTATATGCTCCAATATTTATAATATTCCCAAATAATATTTACCCAAAGTAACATTTTCCATTCCTTCAAAAGCTAAGAACTGTTAAGGATATTTTTATTTATGCCACTTAATGCAATCATTGTCAAAATATAATGTTGAGAATTAAAAATCCCAAGCTTCTTGAAGTAAATATGGTACCAATTATAGCATAAGCGCTTTATTCTGGAATTTCATGTTTACACTAATAATTAACTTTGATAATACTACTTTGTTGATATCACATCACTACTTTTTTTTATTAACCCTTAAGCATGTTTAAGCAAAGATTGCAAGAAATCACTTAGAGGAGTGTCTTCCCATAGTGACACTTTTAGCGATAAATTAGACGTTTATTGTTTTAGAATTAATTGTAGTGTTTTCAATTATTCTCAAGCTTTGTTAATGGAAAACTGTTTAATACAGAATAACAGTCTTAAGCCAGTCAATTGTTTAAATGTATATACAAATACTGGCAAATTTTTTTCAATAGACATTGTAAAGCAAAAAAAGAGAAACAAGAGAAGTAATTTTTTTAGTTGAAAGTTTTTTTTAATAAACTTGGAGACCGATGTCTGAAAAGCTGTGTGCAGCTTGAGCTGTAGTTTGATGACCCCTAGAATAGTCAAATGGTAAATACATTTTTTGCCAATTGGCAGGTTATCTGCTCCATTCCACAAAGATACAATATATATTGCTTTGTTTATAGATATAAAAAAGCATCTATTTTAAATTTTTAAAATTTCTCTTATATTGAATTTTGATACATATACAATATAAAATATCAAAATAATAATTCCCAATCATTATTAATTATTAATTCAATTATTTTGCTTTTAAAAACAATAGAAGGAAATAAGCATTCCTAATAACTAAGAATAGTTTAATTTAAAAATAGATACTAATTCTGAAAATATCAAAAAAATACTCCCTCAATATCTTACCTCAACAGTATTCATCAACGTACTAAACTTGCAAAGGGAGATGATTAAATTATCAAATACATCACTCATTCCATAATGAGCAGCAATCATTGCACATTTTTTAAATCCATAAATAGTTTTATCTATGACAGAAGAGTCTGAGCTTTTGTCAAAGATAAAAGATAAAGCAGCAACAGTAGGTCCCCATATTAAAGAAAATAAATCATGGTCAAACAAGCCATTAGGTGTGTGAATGAATTTCCCATCTTTTGTGTTACCTCGACGAAGAAGAACCTGTAGAAATATCAATGTATTAGAATTGTGAAAATGTTCCCAAAAAAATTATTTAGAATATGACATGGTACATGATTAAATTACCTTCCAAAGATAATTCTCTCTTACGATTCCAATTTGTTCAGCTGGCATTACAATTTCTTCATTTCTTAAAATAAGAAAAATATTACCAAATTGAAAAATCTGAGAAAATATAGATTTAGATAATAAACAGAGAAAATTATCACGTACTTTATTGAGGCATAAATTTCTTCAAGTAAACTATCTTCAAAATCATTGCCACCATTTACACCTTTTAAATTTTTCTTAAAATCCTGTAAAAAAAAAAAGACATTATTAATTACATAATAATAATGTTTAATACATTGTGAGGATTTTAATAATTTGAGCAATGATTAACACTTTTGTCTCAAATAAGTGTGACTTGTTAAAATTTTAGGTCCAATTATATATCAATGGTTTACATTCATCGCAGGACAATCAAATTATTAATAAAATGATAAATATCCTTATATTACAATAATTAGAATCAAGGTTAGTTGAAATTGAGATACTTATGCTAACAAAGAAATAATTGTAACTAAATCTCAAATGATTAAAATAACATTAATTAAACTATTTTCATCTCTGTAAAAGAATTTGCGATACATAATCTGAAAACAAAATTTACAAACTCACACACACAGAAAATCAAAGATTATTTAATAGAAGTTAATACCTTGTAACAAAATAGGAAAATGTATTAGAAAAATAGTTTTATTATTTTCTACGGCACTACCCATAAATTTTCAGAAATATTCATTACATAGTTTCATTTAAATTTCAAATATCAACTTATGGGTGAATGAAATAGTTTGCTAAGATATAAAACTGAAAAACTTTTTAAGTATACACTTAAAATTATCCGAGTCAATTATTTTTTTACATTTTTAGCTTTTCAAAAATTTACAACAATTCTTTGATGTTTTTCATCATTACCTTTATTACTACTAATTTTAATAATGAAATACACTGAATATCACTTAAATAAAATCTAGATAATACTTAAAAATGGAAATAAGAATTTTTGCCAGTTCTTCCCCCTCCCCCCATAAAACAAGAAAAAATTATTTTACTTTTATTACTTATTAAGCTATATTTCAACACATTTTTTATTCTGCATTCTACTATACTTTCTCTGGTAATTAACTATTCAAATAAATTTTTTCTTAATTAATATAAATTGTGATTTTAGTAACAAGTAATACTCCATCAGGATTTTGGAAAGACAAGTTTAAATTTCTTTGTATTCTTAAAGATTAAGCAAAACTTATTATATATGTTGTTTTCAAGAAAACATAACAAAAACAGACACCTACTTCAATTGTCATAGGAATATTCTGTTTCTTCACATTGTGGTTATGTTGATCAACATTTAACATAATAATAGCATAAGCCAGGGTAAAAGCAGCATCATTATTTGCAAAAGGTTGATTATTACTTTTCTATAGGAAAAAAAGAAGAAAAAAAAAAAATTCAGTAACACAATTTAGAAGCTATAAAAATTTTTTAAAAAGTCCACCATCCTAAAAAAATTAATATAAAACAATACAGTTATTGGAACTAATATTGAAACTTTCTATCTATATAACTCTTACATGCCAATGTTCAGCAAAATGCTCCATAATTAGGGATATCAAAGGAGCTTCTCCAGGAAGACGAAATGTTTCTAAATATTGTCTTAAAGCTTCATCTATTCTAGTTCCTTCAAATGGAAATGACCTAAAAACAAGGAATACACTTTTGAAAAAAACATACCATTTAGAAGAAAGAGTCTATCAACATCTTCAATATTAAAATTAGAATACAATTAAAAATAATTACACTTAAAAAGCTATCATATAACTAACTCTTCAGATGAATTTTTTAAAAAAACATACAATAAGATGTAAGTAACGGTCAAAAATGAAAAAAATAATAACAAAAAAAATAATAATTAATAACATGTTGCCCGAAATTGCTAGGTGTGTATTAATATATAATATTTTAAGGTAATAATGAAGAAAAATGAGCTAAATTACAATGAAGTAAAATAAGTTTAAAAATAAATATTCAGCACTGAATAAAAAAAATTATTAATAATCTATCATCTATATTATCTAAAACAAAATTCTGTAATCTACTTTTTTAATTCAATGAATGAAATTGGAAAAAAAGAGGGAAGTAAACACTTACCTTACAAATGCTTCCAAAACTTTCAAATTTTTCCTATTACTAATATATTCACCAATCATTTTCTTATCCAATTGGGGATTATCACGAAGAAATGTTGCTACTTCTTGTGGATCCAATGGTTCTTTAAGCAATCCATGCTCTTGCAAAAACATTATGCCTTTATTGGGTTGTGAATTAAACTGCTCTGTGCCAGTAATAAGAATCTGAAAAAATTTATAAGGTATAATGTTTATTTGTAATATGTTTAATATTTCCCATTTATTTTATTTCAATAAATTATGACATCTTTCAAAAAGTTTTTTTATTTATTTTGCAACTAAATGTTAAGAAAGGTATGAGTAAACCAAATGTTAATGAGATAATACATACGCATAAATAAACTATTCTGTGCACTCTCTGTCATACATTATGAGAGAATTTCCTTACCTTTATTTTTAATATTTACCATTACATTTATTTTAAAAATATTTACCATTCAAAACCATATATTTCACCCCAAAAATGTTAATATATTTATCTGTTAAAAAGTATGATTAAGTGTAAGTATTTTTAAGTGATAAAAGTAATTTTATTTTAGAGGCCGGATTTGTATAATTTAAAAATTAAAATTTTTCTTATCACACTTATATATCATTTGTATTGTTGTTATTCTTTTACAAACAGTTACAAATTTTAAGACACATTTTTGTTGAATTCTCAGTATCTTATAATACTAAATCAGCAGTCGCCAAACTTTTTGACCACACAGACCAGTAAATTCATAATTTAATTCCCACAGACCCCTAATAGGATGTTTTAAGTGTTAAATATATTTATAAAAAAGATTGTGATTTGAGAACACGATCAATCCATCTTAAAATGTAACTTAGCATGATGTGCGAGTATATCCCACATTTTTCCAGGGAAAAGCGAAATTTTCTTGCTGACCACCACTTTGGTGACCTCTGGTCTAAATAAAAATTTCTTTTTAAATGAAATCACCTAAATGAATTTAAGAAATTTTTACTATGCATTAAATTATAAAACATTTATAATTTTTTTTATTATTTTTAGATATGTATGTTCTTTTTACTGGACCTCAATTTATCAAATATAATAACATCAAACAACTAATAAAGACTTGGTTTTCTTTAAAATGCTGATTTTGAGAGCAGCTTGGCCTTGTATTCTTTTCGAATTTTGACTAGCAACTTTTTTTGGGGAGGGAGGGGGGCTGTTGTCAAATATAAATTATAAAATGAAATTTTAAAACAGAAATTAATATTTTTTAGGTAAAAAATACTACAGCATAAATGAATTTACCCCCAAAATTTCTATATCACTAACAAGAAAAAAAGACAACTTGTTTTTCTTCTCATTCTTTATTTGTCCTTTTATCAGATTTAGAATGAATCCTGCAATTACATACCATAAATAAAACAATCTTTAATGAAAATTTTTACTGACTAAAGATGATATTTTGTCGATAATTTTAGAAATATATATGACATTGAGGTTTAATAATCTTAAAATTTCCTAACTTTTATCAATGGTTTAGCTATTTATTAAAGTATATGATTAATAAATATGACAATATAATATACATTCAAATTTAGTAGGACTTACTTTCTTTTTATGCTTTACAGCCATTAACATTTCATGACTAGGAATTTCTGGTGAAATTTTCATTCGATTAGGTAATATCAAAGGTTTTTGCTTCTCAGAAGAGTCTGTTACAGTAAGGTTTTTTTCAGGACCTTGACTAGAGATTAATTCTTGACCTAATAAATAACCAGATGCCCCCTGCTGAAGCACTCCTCGTTTGGAAGAATCCACTGAATCATCCTCTGGAAATCATGGAGCAAAAGAAAATAAATTCAAAATCGTAACTCAAATTATATAAAGCTAATAGATATTCTTAAGTTCAAGACTATAAATTCTGGTTTTGTTTTAACTTAAGGACACTATTAAGCTATACAATAATTATTAATACTAAACTTCATAGTTTTGAAGTACAATAATTTTCCATTTAAGAGGACTTCCTTGCACAACAACTTCAATAAAATCTTACTATACATTTTACTCACCAGATGTAGGTAATGCTGATATATCTTTACTTTGGAAATACTGACTTTGATTCAACATGCGATACTGACAATGATTTTCAATGTTTTCTATAACAGCAAGAAGTGCTTCCAGAGATAACAGATGAACTGAATAAAGCCCTGACACAGGATAGGCATTCTATATGAATAAATTAAAATTTCAATATTTCATAATATATATATAGTAAAAATATTTAAAAATAATGTACAATTTTTCTCTTACTTTTGATAACATTTTTGTCAATTCTTCAAAAAGGTTTGAGCAATAAAGATCACAATCATAATTAATATAAAGTTCAGTCACCAAACCAGGTATCCTCCATAACTGTGCAATGCAATCCAAGGAAATTTCACGTTGTTCATAAGAAATTTTTGATGTTTCTGATACAATCATTTCCATTAATGTCTTCAAAAACATCTGAAAGAAATATGACTTTCAATCACATGCATTTTCAAAAATATTTTTGTATTAAGGAAAAAAAATCACAATATTAATAATCGAACAAAAACTTTAGCTTAAATAGTAAAAATTACCTCTAGTTGAAATTTCAGATGTGTTCGAAGAGCTTCAAATAGTAAAAAGGATACACGTAAGGCTGCAGCAAAAATTGTAAGGCGCTCCACGGATAATAACTATAAAAAATAACATTAATTTATTTTAAATTAATAATTGAAAAATATGATGAAAAAACACGTCAACTTTAAAAATCTTATTTGAACTAAAAAAAAGGTCTTTTAAGAAGAAAAATTACATAGGGGAAGAGATTTTTTATAAAGACACTGAAATTATGTCTAAGTTATAAATCTGAATACATTATTAAATGAAAAATTAAGGAGCAAATTTGAAAATAATTTAGCATACAACAAAACACTGAATTACACAATATATAATTTTCATTTTAGGAAATTATAGAAGACTAGGAATAAATACTTCCCATGCAACAAAATTTTATAACAAATTAACAAAAATGTGAAAAAAGCTTCAAAAAATTTAAAGAAAATAAAACCTTTAAAGGAAAATTCATAAAAACTAAGAATGTTCTTTAAAAAACAGACAACTCACAGCAAATAAATTCCTACAAGTCTCATCACGAATCAAAATCAAGAAGGATCCAAACCTTCCAAGGTTATCAGCTCCAGCTTCAAGAGCAACTGTTAATAAATTCAGGCCTACTTGAATCATAGTTTCAGAATTATGTCTATCTTGTGGATTGACTAAGCTTACTAAGTATCTAAATAATTCTCTAACACAAGGAAGACCATATGGCACAAGAGGTCCTGTACCTGAAAAAAATATTACTTAAAATTTTTATACGTGCTTCATATAATTATTATATTTGAATTGAAATAACTTTTTATTTAGAATACTTAATCATTGTTCAAATTCAATGTCAATAATTTTTTTTATAATAATAAAGCATATGAATAGGAATTATAAAATTAAATTTTAAATGATAGAATTCAAGTCTTTTTTTCCCCAACATAATACGGATTATTGCATTTGATCACACAGCACAATTTTTTTAAGAAAAAGGATTCAATACTAATTGTTAATACGAAACACTAATATATATATATATATATATATATACATTTTAATATCACCACCACTTCATATAAAAAAAAAAGACTTCAAAATCAACTTTTAAAACAAATAATTCAAGCTGTGTGTATTTTAATATTTTAAAGCTTACATACATATCATTTAAAATCTTTTAGTTTATATACATATAATGGCCAAAATCCATTCGGACAGTTCCCAAATTGGCTAGACAATTCGTGTTTTGGCAAAAGTCCTTAAGTGCTTGCAAATAATATTGTATATTCTAGTTTGGCTGGCCATTTTGTGAAGAGGCTGGGAATTCTTGGCCAAAGCTTGACTGATATGGTTAGACTCAGCAGGATTCGAACACAGACCATTCAATATGCAACCCAATCCTTTGCCAACTAGGTGTTAACTCACACAAGAGCGGTGTATTCCAAGAAATGTTTTAAGAGTGATCATCAGTCTTTTTCTGCCTCATAAACCTAATGCTAAATTTTCCAGATTACATTCTATTCTGAAATATTG
Source organism: Trichonephila inaurata madagascariensis (assembly GCA_019973955.1). NCBI lineage: Eukaryota > Metazoa > Arthropoda > Arachnida > Araneae > Nephilidae > Trichonephila > Trichonephila inaurata. The sequence goes on along the minus strand of BMAV01011750.1, from coordinate 301,848 downwards.
ATTCATAAAGCACAAAACTTTTTAAGAGGGGAAAAAACAATATTAAGAGTAAATTAAAGTAAATATAATGACATTTATATATAAAATATAAATAAGGACATGTTGTAGGTGAAATTCGACAGATGGCGCCAACAAAAAAAAATGTCTTTAAATAAAAATATAGTATATATTATAACAAAAAAGCAATTATTCCTTCATATTTATTTTAATTAACCTTTACATTTGTTATTGGCCTTTACAAAAAATTTCATATTTTTTTAAGCGATATTTCAGGAGACAATCTGATCTGGAATATTTAACATTAGGTCTATGGAGAAGAAAAAGACTAAGGATCACCCTTAAAGGTAGTTGACAAATTGAGTACTCAAATTTGCCTTTGAATTCATACACGATTTACAACACATTTGCTCAAAATATAATTCATCATATGTATAAGAAAATTGCTATGAAAACAATCCCAACAGCAAAAAAGTAAATGTTTGACACATAAAAAAGGATGACCATTAAAGAATGCAGAGCACACAGACAAAAGCTGTAATCAGTTAATTATTAATAAATGTAGCTCCTTTCCTTTCATACAATAATATTATTGCCTACTATATAACACTACAGGAAAGAGAATTGCCATTAAATATTAATATAGAAAACCATACACCAATTGCTAGAAAATTAAAAGTAATTAAAATCTAAAATTTATTATAATTTTGAAAAAATAAATTTTAAAAAGTAAAAAATATAACTTGCCTTCTTTAGGTTGTTGATGAGGAGTAAAACGTACACCTCTAGGGTTCACATAATCTGGTTCACCATGCTCAACTAATGATGCATCTTCAGGGGCATCAGTAGTTAAACTTCCTCCTTCACTACTAAGTTCCAGAGATTCATTAAGCTTTTTCTAAATGACAAAAATGAATATTAAAGAAATGTTGTTTGTAACATTAAAAAAAAAGCTAGTATATATCAAATATTTTTTTTTTAAATAAAGACACGTTTAAAAAATTGTAAATATAAGTACCTGAACACAAACTTCAGTTTCAGTAGGTGAAATAGACATTATGGCACCATCATTATTATCATTTGAATTATAAGCAATATCAACAGAATAAGGCTAAAAGTAAACAAATAAGAAATTTTAATAATTTAAAATATAAACAACAATTTATATAACTGTTTGAATTTCTGTCAAACATACTATTAAAAAAAATCACATGAAAAAGATTACAATGGAATTTAGTACTATATTTTCAATTTCTTCATAAATATTATTAAATTATAAAAATGTACTGATATACATATATACACACACAAGTTTTATGTTAAGTACTTAATGTTTAATAATAAATGCAAGACAGCTGTGTAAAACCAATTTTTAAAAGTCTATATTTAAAGAATGACTGCACCAAAGTCCAAGGATCTTGTAATACAGAATCCCAAATCCTTATCTTGAAATTGATTCATATACATTTGAAACATTTAAAAGTTTTACCTACTTATGAAACCCAGAATCGGTTATACCTGGCAAATAAAGCTTTTAATGGACTGAAGCATTTTATGGAACAAGTTTATTTCTTTAACTTAATAAATTCTGAATATAAGTTGTATTTAAAATTCTGAATTAAATAAATATTTATCAATCCAAATAACAAAATCTGTATGTAATATGCCAAATAATAATGTAATTTAATAAATTACATTATTAAACACGCTAGTGTGTTTTAATAATGTCCTGAGTGGGCCCTGTATCTAAATTTCTTGGGGGTCTCTTAACATTTTACGATTTTTTGCTTACGCATTTTGGAGCCCCTGTATCATTGATACAGCGGTAATTATGCCTCTGTTAAAACATTAATAAATAAAGCAATTATTTTCTTACTTTCAGCATCATGTTTTCAAAACAAATTGCTGATTAGTTATGAAACCTAATAAAGAAAGCAGCTGCAAAGAGTCATAAAAACCATTGAAATTTTCATTTCCTATCGTCCCCTTTACATCTTTTTCTAAGCATTTATTTAAAAAAAAATGTATGATTGTATAAAAGAAGAGAAAAACTTATTAAGAAACTCCTTTTTACTTGAATTATGTTTAGCTCTTAAAAAGTTCATAGCTTTCATTTGCCAATTTTTTCTGCCAAGCACTTATGAAATTTTTCGTCAAAAAAATTTAAAAAGAAACTACCTGAGAATGACTTTTTTTAGTAATCCTTAGGAAACTAGAGAGGAAACATATTAAAATAGCTAACAAAAAGAATAATCCAGAATTAGCTATAATTTGCATGGACAAGGGTTCTAAATGCTGGGCTTCCGGTACAGTTGCTATAAAGACAATGATATCCCAATAAAAAACAATAAACTATAGATATTTATCAATAAAAAACAATATCGTATCTGTGACATTAGATGGTTAGGACATTAAAACCAAAACAAAATTAATGATTTCTTACTTGTATAGGTACAGGTTCAGTTATTTCTTGATTTTGATTTGCATCATTTTCATTATTATTATTATTATTTAATTCAACATTTTGATCATTAGTTCGTTCTTTTGTATTATCTGCTTCTAATGTATTAGAATTAGAATCTTCAGTTGCAGGAACAGATGCAGGAATGTTCTCATTTTCATCAATATTTACAGTTTCAGACAACTGCTGAGATTCTTGGCAATTTTCTAAAGAATTTGCATTTTCTTCCGATGTAGACAAGTCTTTATGAATAAGTACTGGGGAATTAGAGGAACTTGGTACAGAATTATTTGCTTGTGTATTGGATGGATCAACTTCACTTATTTCAGCCGTTTGAATTTTGTGTCTCTTCTGTCTAGGTGAACGTTTTCTGCGAGAACTTCGTCCAGGATCTAGAGAACCAGATCTCATTTTCAGCTGCAAGCAATAAATTAAGAAAATAAACATATTAATTAATAATCGAGTAATACACTGTATCACAATACAGAGCTATTCATTTAAAATTTAATTTAATCTTCCAAAAAGATTACAGTTTTTTTGGAGAAAAAGTATTATTACACAGTTATCGAAAGCTAATTTTGTCCTTCTCTGTAAGCATAAAACATAATCAGAAATTATTTTACAAAACATGATCATGCACAAAAACTTTCTATTATGACTTGATTTTGATTAAATTTGAAGATAACTAAATATTTTTTAAAACTAAACATATATACATATAGATGACACATAAATACTTAACAAAAATAAGTAAGAGATAAGAATTAAATATCAACATACAAAATCCCAAAAGTGAACAAAAGAAATAAAAAAGTTTACATTTAGTTAAAAAATTTATAAATTAACTAGGTCTAACCTCAAATATAGTTTTAAAATGTTTTTAAAACTATGGCATTACTAACATTATAAACGCGAAAGTTTGTATGGATGTATGTTTGTTACTCTTTCACGCAAAAACGACTGAATGGATTTTAATGAAACTTTACAATAATATAGCTTATACATCAGAATAACACATAGGCTATAATTTATAAAGATATTGTGTGAAGTGTCCAACATATAACGATAATTGTCAAGTAAGTAGGAAAAAATTCTGCCATCTTTAAGTATTTTGGCATGCGCTGCAAAAACCGTTAGAGTTACATGTCAGCATATATCTATCTTTCATGTGTGAAGCAAAACTTTCCCTTTTTGTTGTGCCTACGCCAGATTCCAGTGCGTGCTCACTTCTAATTTATTGCTTTGATCAGTGTAATCATTATTTAAACTTACTCTTATCACTTCTGGTATTTAAAGTAAATAAACTTTGTCTTTCACACTACATCATTAATTAAATAGGCAGGTATTGCATTTTTTAAGTATAAAAATAATAATAACTACCATACTGTATTTTTAGGAAGTGTAGAAAAAGTACCTACTAAGAATTATGCTGCAAAAGCATAAGTCTAATCTTTTCCAAAGCATTGCTTGCGAATATTACAATTTTAACATAAAATAAATACAACAGAAAGCAATATTAACATATTACACTTCCAGATATAAATTATTTACACTATTTTAAGCATTCATTACACAAAATTTGTTTGTGTTACTTTTGCTAAGCAGAGATCAGCTTAGGAAGGTGTTTTTAAAAATCGATTCACAAGAGAGTTACAGGGAGTTGTAAATAAAAAAAATTCTTTTTATCAGCTATTAGATCTACAGACTTAAAATTTAACAACTTGTTTATTTTTTGTTCAGTTCAGACATGCAAAAAGCTTTTTTTTTGTTGTTTTATTTGCAATTCACGTAAAATTAACTCATTAAAAACGTCTTTATCCTTCAATCTGTATTGTTTAATTTTTTAATTCACCTGTGTGAAGAATGGGTATACCAGTTAGTAATTTATAATAATATAAAAGCAAACACTAAAATACTTTTCATTTAGTAAATATTTATTAAAATTTTATCATTTATGCAAAGAAGGAATTTGGAGTTTAATTATCTACAAATAATCTATACAATTATTAACACCTGCACAATGTATATATAAAAAAATATTCCCCAAATTTCAATATAATTAAGTTTTTAGTAGTAACATACGTTCTTATATGAAATAAAACATTTTGAAGTTTTTTAATGCAAAAAAAAATCAATTGATTTAAAAATAAAAGTGCATATTTTTAAATTAAAAATGTCCAAAACTGTCATAAAATCAACAAGATACATGAATTTGATAACTACGTAAAATGTTAATATAGTATTTCAGTTGTTTTGAAAAGTCCGCAAAAGCAATGTATGCATCTTTTTCCTTTAAATGTCATTTTTTGAACAAAAAATTAAAATAAAGCTGTTAGCTTTTTCAAAAGAAACACACAGGAAAATGTTTTATACACATAAAAAAGAATTTTATAAATAAAATTATGGAAAGTTTAAATGAATGGCAAGTCACCACAACAAGCCTTTCCTGCATCACCTGGTGCCAGCTATTTTTTTTTTAGGAAAAATTCTTATAAATTTAGGTTTTACAAAATGGGTCTTAGAATAAAAACTTAACTACAACTGCAGCAAATAATTTACATATAGTAACAATTTTTATTATGAACAATTAGAAATTTATAACTGATTGTATAAAAACTAATCTTTCAAATTTATACCATAATATCAACAGCCAAAAGATAAAGTAGAAACATGAGAATAGATGATAACATTTTCAATGTATAAAAATATATATCAATAATGTTCATAATACCCAATCAATATATTTGCAACACAGAACCATTTTTTTTTTTTTTAAAAAAATCAAACAAACTACAAGATAATTAAACAGAGGAGTAATCCTCACAGCATAAATATTTCCTATATAAAGGATATTTAAGCACAAATTGTTAGGATAAAGACCTTTATCTGAAACCCAATTCTGAAATAACCATTAGAGTACAAACATCAAATGAAAACTGAGTTCAAATGCACTATTAAGCAAACTATTTTTTTGTGAAAAAGCAATAGAAAATTTATTTCACACTAAAAATGCATAATTGCATTATTAATAAGTGTTGATACTCATGTATTCCATAACTGGCCTCCATAAATTGTGAGCTGGGGAGCTCTGGTATGCTTACTTTATAAATATAATTCAATATTTATGAACTGTCATATATAATCAAAAAGCAGCATGAAAATTTATTTAACAGGTGAATATTATATTTTTATTTACATTTTATTAAAACTCTGAATTGTTAAAAAACTAAACTTTAAAACATGTTTTTTTCCAGATGTTTTCTTATTCTTACTTTTACAGATCGCTAGCATTTTTACTTCAAATAATTTAATACCTAAAAAAAAAATTTTTTTTATTTACATTATAATTAATTCAACTTTTATCATTTATTTTATTCATTAAAACAATACCACACACATTCAGCACAATATACCTAACAAAGATTCAATGAAATTAAGACCCCACTAATCACTATTATGCAAGCAATTTATTATTTTACAACATATTTGCTAGATCCATTCATTGTTTCACAAAAATAAAACATACATGAACTTTTACATATTTTTTTTGAGATTATATTACTGTACCTAAAACATCTTTTAAAGAATTGAAATCAATGCATCTCAATTTATATTCAATTATAAAAGGTAAGTATGACTTCATTTTCATTTACTCATTATTTCTATTAAATTAATAAATGTAGGGATTATACACAATAATTTAACAAATTTTTGTATTTATGAAGCATTTTTGTCAAGGCCATTATAGTCTTAGGCAAGTCATTGTCTTCTAAAATTCTTCAATATAAAATTTTATATGAAAAAATAAAAGTGGCAACAATACAACTCTATTTAACAATAAGCAAGGTTTTTTGCAAGTTTCTCAAGTGTAAGTAATATAGATTATATATAGACTCTTACAAAACATTGACAAAAATAACAGACTTATTACATCTAATGTTATAAAGTTTTGTAAAATACATGTAAATATTACAAGCTTATTATCTTAAAAATTACCTTCTTCATATAAGCACACCTTGAATCCTCGGTAAATTGTGGTAAACAAGAAAATAATAGCTGCACCATGTCCATAAGAGCATGTTCAGCTGACCTTCGAAGTAATTCTATCAAAAAAAAAGATGCAAAATACATAAATTAGCTGTAAACTCAAAATAATATACCATTTTTAAGTGAATATAAATTTTCTTCTAATGAATAAAGAACTTTGTTTTCAATGATAACAAGTTTCTCCACTCAATAAGATTACATATATCAAACGAATTTTATAAATATGTATTCTTTTTCTGAAACTACATGTTGCTTTAATTAATAGTTTAAAAAAGTAATACCACAGAATTCTTAAATTTTAATAAGCTGTATAAAATGCATACAAATTTAGAATTTTAACCAAATATACGAAAAATTAAGAATAAAATTAAGTTATATAAAAAAAAGTGAAATTATGGTTTTTTTTAGCTTTTCAAAATATTTATGAATTACAGAAATCAAAATGTTAAAATTTGACTTCTCTGCTTATTTTACTACTTTTTTTTTATTCAACAAAAATTAGAAATATTGCTTTGGTAACATTTAGGAGAAGTCATATTTCAAAGCACCCATTGAATTTTAAAATCATGACACTTTTTAAATTTGAAGTAATTGAAACAAGATATCATTATGCCTGAAAATCAATGAAGGCATTGTTACTGATGTTAAGAAAAACATGAATTAAAACTAAATTTCATAATAAAGTATGGCCTTAATGAGGCAATGAGGCCTTAATCATGCAAACTTTCTCTTTTCCATAAATATCAGTTTTAAAGAACAAAATGGAATCTTCACCAGCCATTTTATCACTATCACAGTTATTACAAATACTTTAGATTATCTTCTTTTTGATAATTCCAGATTAAAGTTAAAAAACAAATGAAATCCTCTTTATGCAGATTTTCTTTTTCCAAACAAAAATTCTAGTTTAATGTAAAAAAGGATGAACCAGACTTTTAAACAAAAAGTTTTTAAAAAATGGTTGTATTTTACTACTAGTACATAACAAGGCTACCAAAAGTTGTTGCCATTTTGGCAAACACTGTCACTTTTGACACTAAATTTTTGTCACCAAAGCGTGTGCGTATAACAAAACAGGATCCAGCCATTGAATCATTTTGAATAACATATGTATTATATTTAATGCATTAAAAATTATTTTATACAAATATAAAACTGCTCCTCTTTATAGTTTTCAAAAACATATGAAACCAAAATTTCTTATAACTTTTTATACATGAATAAAATTAATTCTTACTTACCACTTAACCTGGTTTCAAAACAAAATCTAAAGCAGGATTGCATAATTTCACACACAGATTCATTGGTTAGTAAAACACCTAAAGGTGTCAATAACAACAACCTTAAAACATGAAGAATTTTCATTAAAACAACTTCATCTGAAGAAGAGTCTGTTCCCAAGAAACGTGCATGCGTAACTGCATCTGCTATGTTCTCAGCAGCCAAAGGAGCAGTTGGTTGTTTTGCATCTGAAAATAATTGATTTTTCACAAAATAAGATAAATTTTTTTTTATTTAAATAATATACTTAGAAGTTATTAGCAAGATCAAACACCTGCAATTTATGGCATGTAGTATAATTCTCAGTGGAATTCTACACCACAGCATACATTTATCAGTTTTTGAGTGGGGATGAAAGTAGATAATTTTGAAAAATGGATCTTATTGAACCATGAACATGTTAAGAAATATGGAAAGTAAAATGTGCAGAATCTGAAAATTCTGAACAATAATTCTAATAAGAAAGTAATGTTGGGGAAATTTAATTGTTTAGCAAAAATTAACACACACACAGTGGCTTACTTAAAGGGGGAGGGGTTCAAAAGAATACTTATATAGTGAAACCTGTTTTTATGTGGAAGATAGGAACCGCCGAAAAAAAATATGCGTAAATTTTATAAATACTTACATATAACTAACAACTTTGTCCACATACTGCAGAACATTTTTTTATGCAGCGGAGGGGGACCACATAAATAAAGTTGAACTTAAAAAATATGTCAGTTATTTGCGAAATTTATGAGAAAGTACTTCCAAACAAAATAAATAACTAAATTCCAGATAGAAACATTTTTAAAACACTTAATTTCTCATTGTATACATGAAGAAATTTCAAAATGCACATATATAATTCACTGCTACTCATCGCAATCCAAAGCGCACATCTTCCTGCAATGAATTAGTTCAAAATCGCTTTCATCAATTAAAGAAACACTTTCAAATGATTCATTGTTTAACACCATAAGGTAAATGATAAGTTTTTGGGATGACAGTCAGTTGCTTGTATAAATGTCATGATAACCAGACATGTAGAATTGAAGCTGTTTGGAATTTCAAATTTTAGAATTGGTATCGATTTTAAAAAAATGCTTTTCCGATTTGTTGTACAGCTAGATCTCAGCATATGTATATCAAAGAATCCAGTTCTTCTTGTCTGTTTTCATAATCTATCAAATTATTAATAATGCTACTGTCAATGACAGTTTTGTCTTCAATCAAGTACATGCTGCTAGTGCATTGAGAGAAAGCAATTGAACATGCATTGTCAAGAGACTGTTTATAACCAATGAACAGCTTCTTGAAGTGTATATACATGTACATTGATAGAAAGCATGACAGTGGCATCCAAGCCATTGAAATTCATATACCACATAAAAAAGGATGACACAAAAACATGTTCTACTGTATTTTGTTGTTTACTTCCTATTTTAATGAATATGGTTAAAAGACATGTATAACTTTAATTTTTTGTTCATGCAGAGGAAATAGTTTAATGTTATGTTGTTCATTTTTATAATATTAAATATATTTGAATGATGCAAAATTAACAAATAATAAAACTTCAAATCTATATTCCTGAACTTTGCATGCATTACCCTAAATTATTTGACACACCACAGCCACAAGGTTTCCCATCCCTGAGTTAGACTCTGTTTTGAAAGGAAAAGTTGTAAATGATTAAGTTTTTACAAATTTTAAATCATGTCAGTTTAATGAAATAACAATTTCTAAGAATAACTACAGCAGCATTTCTAGGAGGGTTTTTTTATACATATATGCTTAGTAATAGAAAGTTCCCTACAATTATGCATTCTTTCTATAATCATACTGAATATGTAATTTAATGAGGTTTTTAGGTAAGCACACACAATGCAAAATAAAAAAATATTAGACGCATAAATATATTTTCAATAAGAAATGAGGTTTGAAAAACAAGTTTATTGAAAGTCCTCCTATAATGATATATATACAACTGTTTTAGTTGTTCTTGTATAAAGAGTAAACATTTAGAGATGTAGACACATATTAATTTCAGATATAAAATAAAAGACAAGATGGGTCAACAAGTTAATTCAGATTAGATAACACTTTATTCATAAAAACAAAGAGTAATAAACATGTGAATTTACATTATTACTTTTAATATAGCAAAAGGTATTAATTTAAAAAAATATAAAATTTTATTCAATGCCATTTTAAAAACCAGAAATAATGAAAATTTCTCTCTCCATATTTATAAAGTAGTATAAATTTAATGGTAAGCATAACAGCAAAATGTTCCAACAGGAAACAAATATCCAGTTAATATATAAATTTCATTTATAATTTTCCTTCCCAATTTAAGGAATCTGAAGAATATTCAATAAAATAAATACAGAATACACATACATACCTATTAATCCATATGATAAAAATTTACTGACAGCAGATAAACCAAGCCCAGTTACAGGACCAGTGGTATTTTCCGCTCGTATAACATCAAGAAAAGGTTTTAAATAGGTAATAGGCTCTAAATCATTGATGCTATTGACTTGATTCAATAGCTCTTTGAGATCTGAAAAGTTTTTTAAAAGTGTGTCCTGTTCATCTTCCTACAAAATAGAATATTAAAATAAATATTTATCAAAAGATATCACACCAGAAAAATAACAGGAAATGTATTGCATACAAATAACTATAAGCTTCAAATGATTTGCCAGTTAACTTATTACAGAAGTTCTTCGAAATTATGATTAATTTTACAATAACTATAACTTCCAAAACATATTTAATGGGTTTTATTTATTACTTGATTAGTTTCTTTATCATCTATTTAATATACTAGAAAAATATTTTTTTAAAACAAATATCACCAAGAATCAAAGAAAAATTAATAAATACATCATTGCAATATTTTTTAAATTAAACCACAGCTTCCATGTCAATATTTTGTTTCATTTCAATTAGTTCTTCACAATGATTTTTACTAATAGAAATATTTTTGTACTTCAAACTATAATAACCAGATATGATTGTATCCTTAACATATAAAGCATTGAAATATATTTAATAATATATACTATCTGAGTAATTTTTTCAAATAAGAAGCCAGTGAGATTGATTGATTGAATATTAACATCGCACTGTTCAGCTACATGAGGGCTTTTGGCGACGGACCACGTAATTTTGAACCATGGTCAAGTGACGTGGACGACACCTGAGCTGGCACCCCCCTCTCCTAACTACCACACCAACGGGAGGACGTTTCAGCTCTCGACAGATTTAACGTGCATCGCTGCCCTACACGGCAGGTCTTTTAGTGGTACTGGGCTCGAACTCGTGACAAGGCAAGCCACGATCCGATACCTATACCACTCGGTTACCGCAGCCACAAGAAGCCAGTGAGAAAAAGACATATAAAGCTTTATACAGTCACACCACGATATAATGAACTATCATCATTATTCCTGATGGGTCACTGCATATAATTTTGTTGAGTATGTGTCTTATTTGATTGTAGATTTATTGAGAACAATCACTAATAACACACAATTTACAATACTAAATTATCAAATACTTACATTTTAACTAATATACATATAACTAATAAATTATAAATATTTAAAATTCATCATGCATTAGAAAAGAAGAATTTTGAACTAATATTGTTTACTTGTATACCCTGTGAAAAACACTTTTTACAGTATATATTCCAATTTTCAATAAAATTCAATTTTCTTATCAATAAATAAGAAAGAGATTCCTCTTTTATTTGTTCATATTTTCAATAGTAAAAATAAAGGTTCAGAATGATTGTAGCCACTTTCCCATTAGAAATTGAAGGTGCTGAGATTTTTTTGTCTTCTTAAAGATAAAGAATCATTATCATCCAAAAATGCATTCTTCTTTTATTTTATTTTATTTAGCATACGATACTGAAAAATAATAACTTTGTGTTGAATAGACTCATTCACAGAAGCAATTAAAGACACAACCTTTATTCGCTGGAGTCAAAATGAGAACAAACAATAAGTAAAACACTTTAACAGTTTTCACGATGCCATCTGTTAGAATTTAAAGAGATCAAACAATATTTAACGGATACCATTTTTGACAGGGTTATATTAAGTTAATTCCTCATTATCACACAATTTAAAGTGCTCAATTTTATTACCAGGAGTTAAAAAATTGACTTTGTCCTTTTCTAGCTGCATAGTGATAGGAAGACTTTTGTCTTTGTTGTCCTCAATGTTATTTCTACTTTTCTCCGCAATACAATCTTTGAAAATTCTTCTTGTCGAAAGTGGTTGTTCAGCTGTAACATGTGTCAAAGATATTCATAGTAAAATGACTGCTTTCAAAGGGAATATACAACCTCTGATAATAAAGTTTGGTGAATGAAGTCAGAATAGCCAATTTGGCAACACTGGTGAAACAAAACACTGCATATGTGTAGTGGTAGGTGTGCCACTACACATTTGACCATCTGCCTCCATCTTTGTTCAGTTGAGACTCATTTATGTTCCTTGTAAGACTTGTTTTACAAAATGCTTGTTTAGTACGTTAGTTCTTAACTGAGAACAGGAAAATGTACAAACAAAAGATCAATTTAAAGTTTTGTTTTAAGCTTGACAAGACACCAAAGAAACTTATGCAATGTTGGTACGTCTTTATGAGCAAACAGCAAATGAAACTAGCAAATGAAACATAGCAAATGAAACTAGTTTACAGAGTATTCAGCAGCCTCATTTGATTACTTTTGCACCCAAATTTCTCTTTAAAAGGTTTCAATTCTCCTGAATGTGAACCATTTTAAAAAAGCATTTTCCACATTTGATCTCTCAGATCAATGCAACGATGATTCTTCCCTAATTTGTGTCTGTGTGTGAGGGCAGGAATGATCCCATTGTGCCTTTTACAAATGTTGGACACCGAACACTTAGTAAAGGAAAATTCATTATTATACATAGTGCCAATTAACTGGCACCACCCTTATTATACTAATAATTATTTCATCCTTGATTAGAAAAGCTTTTTTGAAGTGCTTAAATGAATATCAAAATACTGTCAGTAGAGAAGGACAGAAATATCAGAAAATTGATAAAATCCTATTTTGGTGAACCTTTTGGAGACAACTTTAAAATAAGACCAAATTTACATGGTTGCCGAAGTGCAACTTTTAAATCTGAAAACACTATAACATGAAGCATGATTGCATCATGTTTGAAAATTAATGCAATGATGTGAGCATCAGCAGTCATTTAACACGGAACCTTTTTTTTTTTTGGTTTGGATTATTCAAATGACATCCTTTTTGCCCAGAACATAAAAATACTCTTCTTCTAAGTGACTAATTTTGGCAATGAAGGGTGTAACCTATTATTAGACTTTAGATTTAGACAAGTCATTAGTGTAATCTACAACATGAGCTTTGAAAGGGACAGAAAATTCCTTTATCTCATCCCATTTCTCAACACAAAGGATATCTTAAGATTTTGAAAATTTATTAAGCAGGGCAGATTGTTGAAACAAATGCATGGCCATTTTTATGCAAAAATAGGTAATGAAATTTCTATTAAAACTGCTAACTAACTGTTTTCTCATTCTTTACATTGTTTGGAAATTATGAAAACATATGTCATGCAGCAGGATATAAAGGACACAATATTTTCTTTGTATAAAGTCGAAAAAGAGCTTTTTTGAGTCAGGAATAAAAAAGATTGACAAATATCTCTCAGTCATTACTTAAAAATTTCCAATTAACTGGTGCACAATAATTAGTTAACTTTGTAATTTCTAAATACAGATATTTTTTGTGTTGTTGCTTATTACAGAATTTCCAAAAAAAATAAATGCAAAAAAATTCTATTTCTTTGGACTTTGATATTAAAAATAACCCTGATTTAACAAATGTAAATAAGATTTAAAAAATAACAAAATAATTCTTTCATTACATTAATTTCATTTTAGGTGTGAAATATTTTAAATCAAATTTCAAACATTATAAATAAGAAAAGAATTTTTTTAATCCATATAGAAATTTGTTACATCATGGTTTTTAAGTTAATATGTAACATACAAAGAAAACCAACTATAGCACAGGTCAGTACTCTTTTGAGATAGAATACCTAAGTAGTAAGTGATGCATATTAATTAAAGTATCAAAGAACCATATAGTATTTACTTCTGTTGGGGTGCACGTGTACCTCTTGTGTATTTACAAGTGCTTCCAAACTCAAATGTAAATAAATGTTGCTGGGAATCTCTTTGAAAAGTGTCTCCCACAGCAACATTTTTACTGATAAATTGAACTCTTCCTGATTTAGAGTTAATTTTAGTATTTTCACAGATTTTCAATCAACTTCGTTAAAGGAAAACAATTTGATACAGAAATAACTGTCTAAAACCAGTTAAATTTTTTAGCACATGCAAATATAGGTACAGTTTTTCAACAGATAACTATAAAAGAAAAAGTGAAAGGGAAACAATTTTTAGCAGACAACTTTTTATAAGGCTGTCTTCGGCTAATGTTAAAAAATAAGACCCCAATTTGGAATATTTTTCAAATATAAAAGTACTCAAACATTAATATTATATTCTGGCTTCACTATCCTTTAGAGAATCAGTAATTTTATCATACTACTAATTTTTATCCAAGTTGACATTTTTTCTTTTATGAAAAGCGTTTCTCATTCTTTCTCCTATACCAGGGGCGGCGAACCTTTTTGGATCACCGTGCCATTTTTCCTTTAAGAAATTATTGAGGTATAGACGTGCCGTCAAATAATTTTGACATGATTATTGAGAAAAGAATAAAACTAAATACTAACAACTCAAAACTCTTTAATTACAAGGAAAAAATACATTTTGCACAGTATAGTAGTAAATGTTTTGTTTATAAGTGTAATTCAAATTCAAGTAACATTAGTGGGAATTCTGTTGTGGTAGATTAGATGACAAATAATTTAGAGTTATAAGATGTTACTTTTACCACAGAATGCAAGCTGAATTGGAGTAATCTTCCAAATGGTTTATGAGTCTTTAATGTTATTCATCTCTAAATATAATGACTCGCAAGCATAGGTAGATGAAAATATGGTTAAAATAGCAGGAATCAGTTTTTTTCAAACAGCTAAATGTATCTGAAATCGAATTCCATGTTTCCAAATTTTCATTACTAGCATTTTAACTTATATTGCTTGTTAATCTTTCTGTTTTAATCAATTCTAACTGTCTCCTTTATTTCAACAAATTTTTGAATCCATATTGAGCTAGACTTGAAATCAATCAGAGTTGCATTTAAAATTTTTCAATTTACAACCGATAGAATTGGGACAATTTCAGCTTATTAAATAAAGTCACAAAAAAACTTGAGCGTTTCCGCGATAATTCTTTTAACTGAGAAAATCTCGCTGAAAACTGTGATCGATCACTCGCGTTTCTCGTAATACTTCATATTGAAAATTGTTATTTTGAATTAAAATGCAAACCGTTTTTAACGGCGGCGTGCCCAAAATATTTTGTCGCATGCCATCTACCAATGGTTCACCATCCCTGTCCTATACCGTAATGCGAAACGAGCTATCCCTTTACATCTCAAAAGGAAAAACTAATTATTTATGAAATATTTTGAAATTTTAAAAAAACCATATTGTAAAAAAATGCATGTTACAATGTCACAAATTTTTATAAAAAATGTGACATTTTTGTGTCTAA
Organism: Trichonephila inaurata madagascariensis; assembly: GCA_019973955.1. Taxonomy (NCBI): domain Eukaryota; kingdom Metazoa; phylum Arthropoda; class Arachnida; order Araneae; family Nephilidae; genus Trichonephila; species Trichonephila inaurata. The sequence continues at coordinate 286,367 of BMAV01011750.1, read as the reverse complement.
AAATGTGCTCCACACTAAGTTCCTGCTCTTGCACAGATGGCGAAAACAGCCTTAATAAATACATAGAAGAAAGTCTGAAGAGCCGCACGCCACTCATGAGCCACAGTTTGTCGACCTCCTTACTATGGTAGAAAAAAAAATTTAATGTTATAAAAATAATAGGCAAATTTAAGAATGATACATTTACTTGATGAATATTTGTAGACCATCGACTTGCTTTTTTCATAGAAGTCATCACCATATTCATCTCACCCACTATTATATATATTCCATTATCCGGTGAAGGCATTTTGAAAGTTTTACAGAGAAACAATCTAAGGATTAAAATATAAATGTTGGCATTAGTTCTTTCAAAATACAAGCAAAATTAAGATACATTTTTATGTTTATAACACTGATAAAAAATTTTTAAAAAAATAAATAACTAAGATTTTAAAACTGTCAGTATTTTCAACAAACTATTTTTTTTTAATTTTTGGCAAAAATTCCTAAACAATCTGCAATTTTATTTTCTTAAGTACACAAAAAAAGTACAGTAAAATTCCTGTTAAATATTAAATCAGAGACAAAAAATTGCTCCAAAGGCACAATGTTTGGATAATTTATAGGTAAATAATATAGTTTTAGTCAAGTTTCATTTTGATTACAGATTTCTATCAAAATCAAAACTAAAATTGAAATAATATAAATTGAAATTTATTAAAAAAATTACAGATAAAAAAATTATTTAAATTAAATAGCGAAATACAATATAGCACTCTAGAGTCTTATGAAAAATATTCCTCATCGAGAAAGAAACACAAATCCGAATTACGAAATAAAAAATATTAATAAATACATTGACATGCAATACTTTAACATATGTCAACTGAATATATATATAGTGATTTTATTTATTTTTGAAAACTGATATTTAATAATAATTACAATGTGGGCTAAATATTCATACAGTAAGCAATCAGACACACACAACTTACTTCTCTATTGTAACTCTAAATTACGGAATACTCTAGTATAAATATTTATAAATATATTGTTTACATAAATGTTGAATATATGACAGACGATAGTAAACAAGTTTTTCAATAATTTTAAATAAATATATCATTTTACATCGCCTAGCTCATGCTAAGCGATAAAACATAATTTTAATTACTATATGTATGTTTAAATATATTTTTCATGTTTTTGGAAAAATTAAATCGACGGACACGACATGCATCAAACAGCATTGCCATTCAGGAAAAATTATCAAATATCAAAACAGATGTCACAGCTTGCTTCACTTCACTCCATGTACAATACCAAAAGCAATGATTCCCTATGTCTTTCTGTAAGGCATTTTGGATATAAAGTTACATTAAGATTGTTAAGAGGATATGTAATCCATTTTATACGACTTGTAAATTCTAAAATCAACCACTTCCAAAAAGAAGTAACAGCCATAATTAAAGGAAGCATCGCAAAATTCTGAAATTTAATGTCTTCCCGTTGTGTGTTGTGTGGAAATTTTATGAAAGAGAACAGCTCAGATGTTATCTTGATCGTGGTCTTATTGTCAATTTGTCAAAGATTATAAGTGAAAAGTAAATAGAAAAACAAATAAAGATCAAGATAAACTAGAATTCAAAGAAGAATACCTAAAGAATTTCATAAACTTTTTCATTGGGGTTGCAAATTGGTCTGCAATGCTTGTAAAGGATGACCAGCGGATTTGAACTTTATAAGTCCGCACAAAAGTTGTCATGATTCCCAATGGTACCTAATCCATATTAAAAATGGAGTTTGATATGCATTTTTTTTTAACATTTCAAACATAACATTTTACAGCAACATGATTGCTACTGACTACGTACCTCGTAATTTTGAACCTCGATCAAGTTACAAGAGCATCACCTGAGCTAGTACCTCCTTCTCCGAACTTTCACATCCATCGACTTGAGAATTTTGAGCAACATTCATCGGCCCCTCTACATGGTGGGTGTTGAGCGGCACCAGCACTCGAACTCATGACTTGCCGACCCTGAGCCCGTGACCATGGCCACTCAGCTATCGCGTCTACCTCTAAATATGTCTCAACATCATAGTAATTATGCTGGTGAAATATGGATATAAAGAATTTGTATTTATTTCATCAATTTTGATAAATGTCGCGTCGTCATAGTTTTAAATTGCCATCTATCCAATATAGTGGTTAGTAACGCTGATTGCTGTGACGTTATGCCTGGGTTCAAATCCCGGACAAGGCATGGGGGGAGGGTACTCTAAATAACCATCGAGCCGCAAGTCCTCTCGTGAGGTTCCTGGGAGGGTATGAGAGGTGGGAGCCGTCTGTGTGATGCTTAAAGCTACGGCTAACGATAAGCGTACAATTAATACTTTGCCGCGACGAATTTCGTGGGCCTTGATCTGGCAGGTGGCATTCGCAGTAACAACAAGAACAACATGGTTTTAAATTAGAAAAAGTATTAAATGTGTGTTTAAGCAGAACTATCAAATTGAATAACAGCCGGAAAGTTTGTAAAATTATTTTAATCGGGCTTTTCTCTCTTTTTTATGGCCGTCGCAGCCTGGTGGTTATGTCGTAAAACTCACGGCTGGCGTTGTCGATAAATAAATCGAAACGAGAGGCTGATGCATGTTAAATTTGTCAGGCTTAAAGTCCTCCCATTGATATAGTGTAAAAGTTTAGAAAGAGGGTTAGTTCAGATCATCCTCGTCTCTTGACCAGGGTTCAAAATTACAGGATCAGTCACCAATAGCCCTCGTGTTATTTAAAAGAGCGACGTAAATTCAAATCAAATATATTTCTTTTTTCAAATGTTTACTTTAAATTTTAAGAGAGAGAGAGAGAGAATACTTTATTCAATCTTGAAATTAAATCTGAACAAGATATCATTACAGAGAGATTCCATTTTTATTTATATTAAAATGAAAAAAAAAAAGAAAAAAGAAATTAAGTTAAAAATCATTTGATTACACAAAGACTTTTTGTTTTTTATAATTTTAAAATATCTTTTTGGAACGTTCGGCTTCATGTTTACTATGGAAAAGAAAATAGAAGAGGGGTGAGAGAGAGAACGTTACACTATTAACGCTGCACTATTAAGCAACACGAGGGCTATTGGCGAAGGACTTCATAATTTTAACCTTGATCAAGGGACGAAAACGAAGCCTGAGCTAGCACTCCCTCCCCTCCTCTTCTGACTACTACACCACACCAACAGGGCGACAATGAGCCTCGACAGATTTAACGTGCATCAGCCTTCTCTACACGCGTGTTTTTAGTTGCACCAAGACTCGAACCTGAGATAATTATAAGAGAGAGGAGCAAGGACGTCTTGAGGCATGGACCAACTGGGCCCGGGCCCAGGTCCTCAGTCACCATGAGGGCCTTGTCTCGTTCTTGACTCAGCCTGAATAAGATCATGATTAGAATAATTTTAATGGTGAAATGTTATTTACAATCGTATTCTTCGAAAAACTGGGAATTTCGGATACGTTAATTGGTTTCATGTGATGATCGTCGTTCTAGTATATAGTCCTAGGCCTACTACTTCATTCAGTCAAAAGGCGGCAGACGATCGAGTCAGTTTGTGCAATTGTAATTCATGCATATTTTTTTGTTTAGGGTTATTGCTTGTACGTGTTTTTGACAAAGCATGCTACGTACTGTCTACTTTTAAAGATTATAGGGGGGGGGGGGGCTACATTTGTGTGGCCTATTTTGCGTAGATGCCTAGGAAGCAGAAGTCTTAAGATGTCCCTGGGGAGAGGGAATGTCATGAGGTTCCGGAGGTTTCCCGCTCTAGAAGGAAGTAAAAACATACTTTTTTAAGCTTGTGAAACGTTGAGATGTTGAAATTGCTCAAATACATTCAAAATACGAAGTTTTTGTTGAAATTGTAGAATACTTCTTAAATTCATACGTTAATACTTTACATAAAGAGTTTCAAATTAAGGTAAACATACTTCTTGTGAGTTACCTGACACCTCTAAAAAGAACACTGTTATCCCAAAACAAACTTACAATTTACCCTAGTTTATTTAGCAATATATATCACATTATAAAAAAAAATTGAAACGAGACCAATCCTACAGTGATTTTATAAGAAGAAAGGCACCAATTAGATTCTAGCTCTTTGGTGGGACTCAAGTGAATGGCGTAAGTGAAATGTGAATGATCTAGCCCACGGGGAAAAATGATACATATCGATTATCTGAAAATAAGTATCGGTTTCGAAGTAACTGAAGACTTCGAGGGACTGAAGACTAGAGGGGGCTGACTTACATTAACTCTGTCGAGCTCAAAGTCCTCCTTTTGGTGCAGTGTGGTAGTTTGAGGAAAGGTATCAACATCATTCTCTCAACCATGGTTCACCCCTCAGGGGGCTCACCTTCTTTAGGTGGGTATGGGTGTCACAATCCCGAGGTACCCTAGTGATATTTTCCTTTTCCCAAGGGGTTTACTACCTTTGGTAAACACGGGTGTCATGACCCCGGGGTACCCCAGTGATCCTTCTCTATTTTCGGCCCTCCATCTTGTCATCCAATTTCTCCTTTTCTTCTTTTCCCGTCCAGACCACAGACCTATGAATGTTTGGCGCAGTTTAGCCAAAACTGGCTCTTGCGCCGTAAAACACCAAACTCATCATCATCATCAACAACCATGGTTCAAACTCACGAGGTCAGTCACCAATAGCACTCATGTTACTTTATAGTGCAATGTTAATAAATTCTCACTTTCCCTCACAGAAAACAAGTATTATTAAATAAAATGATTTACACAAGTGCTACTTAAATAGCATTGAATAAACAGGGGGTCCCGAGATCATTGGGACAAACTTTAAGGGGAGGTAAAGAAACATCACCAGGATTCATATTTGCTTTGTAACTAATGGTCAGAAACATCTTCGTTCGGTGGCGTTGTTCACAAGAGCATTTAAGGAAACAGACATGTATTACCGCAGTGATTTGAGCTGTCAAACGTAGATGCAGAAAACTATAAAACGTCTTAAAAACACAGAGCTGGCAGATATGCACCTGATTTACGGATTGGCAGAAGGAAATGCACGAGCAGCAGGAAGATTGTATCGAGAAAGGTACCCACAGAGAGATGCACCGGACCACCATGTGCTTGCGAATTTGCATCACAATTTGTGTGAATATGGATCATTACGAGGTAATTGGTATTGTGAGAGTGGGCCACGAGTGACTCGAACTCCCAACATGGTAATCGAATTCCTTCGAACGGTATCCAACACATTTTATTCCAAACAAAACATTTTGTTGCCTAGGTATCCAACAAAATGTGTTGGATACCGTGGCTCGCCTTCACTATACTTATTACCTCAGTGGTTCTCAAAAATTCACTACAGGCGATCCAATTTTCAATCAAAATTTTTATCGCGCCCCCCCCCGAATAATAGGGTGTTAAATGCAATAATATACACTCACTTCCAACAGTTATACACGGAGAGGAAAATGCTAATTTCCGGAAGCCAATCAGAATTGAAGAGGATGCAATACGCTGCAGAGGTAAATGGAAGTATGCAAATATGTTAGGTAACACAGCCAATCGTGCTTTCATGTCAAGAAATATGCAAAAAGGGCAGTCTTATAAGAAGCCAGCTTTATGAAGGGTTACAGAAGTTGATTGTAAGTGCTGATAGAAGATGTTTAAAACTTTCGTAAGTTTGTTTTCAAGACGCGTGTTTCTATGACTTCCAGAAAACGAATGGAAGATTCTGAGCACTGGCGTGCTGTGGGGTGCATTGAAGCAGGACAGTCGATCACAGATGTTGCTCTTTTCTTCAGCGTTCATCATTCTGTAATTTCACGTTAATGGAAACAATTCCAAACCACACAGATAGTTGTCCGAAGTCCCGTAGGCGGTCACCCAAGGGTTACAACCCCCGCGGAAGATCGATATATTGCTTTTGTAGCCAAGCGGAATCGCAGAGCGACCTCCACACGTGTGGCACCTATGGTTACAGCGTCCATTGGTAAGGCTATATCTGCAGCTACTGTAGGCCGAAGATTACATATGAATGGACTGTATGTGCTCGGGAACCTCGAGTTTGTGTTCCTCTATCCGTCCAATCAAGAGGGGCACGATTAAAGTGGTACCGGAAACATAGCAATTGGACTGTGTCTGACTGGGGCAATGTCATGTTTACTGATGAGTCAAGATTTGCTCGAGTCAGATAACAAGCGTATAAGGATATGGCGTAAATAAGGAACACGCAATCAGCCCCAAAACATCACCGAACATCACGCATTCCGAGGCGGAAGCATTATGGTGTGGGCAGAGATTTCATTAGGATACCGCACCGACTTGCACATCTTTAAACGGGGCTCTGTGACGACTGTCCGGTATCTAGATGAAGTCATAGAACCCATTGTGAGATAGTACGCTGCAACAGTTGGCCCTACTTTTGTTTTAATGGACGACAACATACGTCCCCATAGAGTTGACTACCTGGAGAGTCAAGGGATTGCGCGTATGGCGTGGCCAGCATATTCGCCCGACCTTAATCCCGTTGAAAATCTTTGAGATGCTCTCGGCCGTGCTGTATCTTCACGTTTCCCACCTCCAGCCCCTCTTATTGAGCTGGAAACTGCTCTACAAGAAGAATGGCAATTGCTTAATTCTGAGGTGGTTGACCACCTAATTGAAAGCATGGTCAGAAGATGTAAACTTTGCATACAGAAGAGGGGGTATCATATACCCTATTAATGTCCTTTTTTCTCATTTTATGCTGTTTATTTTCACTTTATACATAATTCTGTTTAAGTCTCCAGTATGACATTATCTGATAACTTACAAAAATTTAATTTTGTTTTCATTTCTGTATATAATTATTGATTTTGTTTTATGTATAAATATATATGCTACTTTACTGCCAAATTTTGTGTCAATAAAAGTAGTATTTCTTGATTTTTTTGCATTTTACATCTTCGTGCTTAACTTTTGAAAATGAGTGTATATATATATATATATATAATGCACTTTGGCGCTAAAACTACAATACGATCATAATTATAAACCGTACAAATTAACAAGATAAGTATTAAATTTTGTATATGTTACTCTTTTAAGTAATATATATTTTTATTTTTTTACTTTTTAGTTCGATTCACTATAAAAGCACGTTTTTTAGTTTGTTTTTAAACTATAATTTACTTTATAATTATTTTTATACAATACAAGATAAAAATCACAATTCCAGTGAATAATTTAATTAGGAGAAAATATACTTACCTGCTTTCAAGGACTTTTCAATTTTTCTTTGATAATCTGAGAAAAAATCCAATAAAACTAAAGAAAATGTTCCAAATCTGCGTGTCCTTAATAAAGGACATAAATCACAGACACTCTTTTCGCTTACACTAGCTACAATTATTTTCCAGCAAATCTGTCATATTTTGTTCACGTTATTGTAGTTTTGCTGTCGTTTGATGATCTACAAATAGCATTTTGAACTTTTTCTTCCTTGTGTCTTTTAAACAAAGCGAAGTGCTACATTTATGGCCTCATAATTTTCTTCATAGAGTTCTTTATATATATAGGCAGCATTTGAAAATTTCAATTCAACTGAAACGTTTCATGTCTATCGCTTTTCTCATATTTAATTTCGCTATCTTGATTAATATGCATTATTCCAGCACGCTTTTCAATTGCTTGAACAGTTTCAACTTCCTTCAATAGAGATAATAGATGCCCACTTTTTTTTATATTCTGCTCATTTACATTTATAAATCATAATAAGTCGTACAACACAGCAATCAAAACCACAAAATTGTTCATGGGGGGAAGTGTAGCATGTTCATAGAAAATATTTTTGAACAAAAGTGGTCGCGCAGGGAACTCGATCAAAACTAGTAACTTGATTGTAAAAAAAAATACGTTTGCAACTCCCTAAAAAAAGAGGGCGATATGTGATAAATTCATTTTAGTTCCCATTAAGATGGTCATATTGGAGGATACTCTGTCAAGGTCACATTGGCAACAAATAAACAGTTTTCCCAGAATTAACGATTTCGTGAGCATGAGATGACTCTGCGCATCGCGAGACCGATCCCGTGTTAAAAGTGTATTCAATAAAACATATGGATATTAGTTTTAAAAAAGAATTGCGTAAAAAGTTTTTCATTATGCATTATATGTTTCAGAATACTCATAAAAATACATCTTGGCCAAATAATCCTTCAAAGTGCTCAATATACATATCCATATATCATATAACTCATTCACATGGAAAAAAAAGCAACAGAAAAATATTATTTACAACTTTCCGAAAAGAAAAAGAGATGGAGTGAAACATACCAGTAAGTTTGAAGGTCAAATATATGGTAGTCAAAAGTAGTATTTTAGGGGTTAAAAGAAACGTAATAAAAAAATCTCTCATAGTGGGATTACAGTAAAGCAAACAAAATGTCTTTTTTTATTTGGTTATAGGATCAAAGATAGCTAATGAGCATTTGAAGTGGAATCTTTTATTTTTGATGATCACCAGATGATATATATAAATTATATCAGTGTAAATGGGCATTTTTTATTATGTCAGAAAGCATTTGTTCTTCTTCATTCCAAAAAATTATTTTTTTAAACCTTTTATTTTCAATATGCCCGCGTCCCCAGGGGAGCTCGCCCCACAGTTTGAGAAACACTGTATTTCCTTATAATGATATACAGTCACACAAATTGTGATGATAATTAGGAAGCCTCCGATGGTCCAGTACATCTCTCTGTGGGTATCTTTCACGAAACAATCTTTCTGCTGCTCGTGCATTTCCTTCTGCCAATCCGTAAAATAGGTGCATATCCGTCAGCTCGTTGTTTGTAAAACGTTCCATACCCCTCTGCGGGCGATAACAACTCATATGAAAGAGGTAATTCATGTCCGTTTCCTTAAATGCTCTTGTGAACAACGCCACCTAGCACCGATCGAAGTTTCTGACCATGGGTTACTATGCATATCTGAATACTTGTAGTGTCCCTTACATCCCTTTAAAGTTTATCCCAATGATCGAGGGACAAACTGTATATAGGATGAATCAAAAGTCTTGTCCTGATTATAAGAAATTCATTAAAAAATAAACATTTAATATAACAATGCAACTTTTTTTCTATCATTTGATTGGTTAGCTTGAGTAGTTTTTATTTATTTATTAATTTATTATGCATTAGATGACGGAAGTTCTTCTTCAAAAGTGACATGGGGGAACATTTGTAAGGAAGGTATCGTTTTCGGCCGAAATGGAGTCGATTCAAGAAAGTGCTGTGTGGTGCGACGTTTGAGAAAATTAACGGTAGCGTGAGAGTTAAGAAAGTGAAATAATTGGTTTATTTACGTCACAGCTATTAATTACAGTTTATACATCTACATTGTTCATAAGATTGATTGTTCATTAGTTCATAATATGTTATTTGTGAGGGAGACGGCAACACGATCGTTCTCTTTGGTGTTTTCCAACGGACTCCCTTACCCCTTCATGGTATTGAGGTAGAGTCAGTTTTTCTTCTCTGGCATCTCGAATTACACTCGGCGTTTCCAGCTCTCTGGTGTCGAATCCAGCCATTGAGGCCGCGGTAACCGAATGGTCAAGGTATCGGATCGTGGCTGGCCTTGTCATGAGTTCGAGCCCAGTACCACAAAAGACCTGTCTTATAGGGGAGCGATACACGTTAAATCTGTCGAGAGCTCAAACGTCCTTCCGTTGGTGTGGTGTGATAGTTAGGAGAGGGGTGCCAGCTCAGGTGTCGTCCACGTCACTTGACCATGGTTCAAAATTAAGTGGTCCGTCACCAAAAGCCCTCGTGTAGCTGAACAGTGCGATGTTAATATTTACTCACTAACTTACTCATCCAGCCATTGAGTTGCATGACCATCAGTTTCGGGGCGATATCAGATGACAGACACCACAATCTTTAGGGGTGCACGTGTGGATAGAAACGCTGTTAACCTATACACAAAAAGAAGCCTATTTTTAGCTGTGTGACGCGAAAACATCCCAGTGTGCTTTGGTTTTACGAAAAAAATTTGCTCATTAATGTTCAGCGTATATTCCGATACTGTTATGGGTAACCTGATGCATTGTTGTCCTGATGAAGAATCAATAAAGTTATGGTACGAAATGTTTAAAAAAATACGTAACAAAAGACACGTTAAAGAACACTTGGCACAAATTGGAATACCACCATGACATTCTCCGAGCTACCAAGAGGGTACACGTTACAATTTACTGAGGTAAATGGTCTCATAAGAAATTCAGAACGGTACTTACAATATATCCAAACAAACATATGTTTAACTAGCTGGTATACCCGTTCATCGTACGGGTGAATTGAAAAATTAAACAATACAGATTGAAGGATAAAGGAGTTTTTAATGAGTTAATTTTACGGGAATTGTAAATTAAACAAAAAGAAGCTTTTTGCATATCTCAGCTAAATAAAAAACCACGTTTGCTTAATTTTAAGTCTAGATATAGCAGCTGATAAAAAAAGATTTTTTTTTAAAATTTATAACGCCCGTAATGTGTATATATATAATACGTTAATATTAAATCTCTATATATCTATATACAATATTGAATTTATTGAACAATCTCTATATATACAATATTAAATTTACTGAACTATCTCTCTATATACAATAGTCAGTTCAAAACAAGTCTAAAAAACAGTAGGGTGAAACGAATCTTCAAGCAGGGGGGGGGGGCAGGGACGCGTGACCTTTGACACTGTCGACGGGGGGAGGACTGGGTTGGATGAAACAAAGCCGCCGCAAGCAAGGAGTGAGAGGGATGCATGATCTTTGACACTGTCGACTGAAATACATGATCCCTATTTGAAACGAATATTATTCACCATTTCATTGGTTTTAAATTTATTTTCGTGGAAACCTAATTTTTTTTTCTATAATAAAAGTAGCCTAAGTTGTTTCTTACAACATTAGCTATCTGCCAGTGAAAGTTTCGTCAAAATTGGTACAGCCGTTTCAGAGATTAGCCGGAACAAACTGATAGACAGACAGATAGACAAAAATTTTAAAAATTGATTTTTTCATATAAGTACCTTATATACTTTTAGCATTTAGTAAAAAGCTGTTAATTTCAAATTACAAACAGACACTTCATTTTTATTTATATGTATAGATTATAATAATTTGAACACATTAAATATCCTTTAGTAGGGTAAAACTTTTGGTTCCCCCTGCATATATATATATATATATATATATATATATGTGTGTGTGTGTGTGTGTGTGTGTGTATTATAAGGTGTTACAATGATTAAAACATTAATGATTTTAATATGATGGCTTACTGATTGTTATTGGCAAGTAATAAATTAGAGAATTTTTTTTCGCTAAGTATTAACAAGCTTTGAATAAAGTATTAGTTTTATATACTGTGGCTCAGGGGTACTCAACTTTTTTTTCCACCTGACCACATCGATATGATAGCTATTCACGTGAGCCGTAACAGGAGGATTCAGGGGGAATAAACGCTATAAGACAGTGCTTCTCAAAGCTTCAATATTCGTGACCCAATATTCAATCATAATTTTCATCGCGCGACTTCTTCATACAATATAACAATGTATTAAATTCAATAATACTATACTTTGATACTAAAACTACGATACGACTTCAGCCTCTTAAGAGCCACCGGCGTATATAAACGTCTCGCTTAGCCAAAGCATTAATTTCCCCCCAGACGTATATACATGTCTTTCCAAAGCACAATCTTTTCTGTGTACTACCATCCATAAAATTATTACGAAGGCTTTGGAATGCAATAAAAGGACCTTAATAATGTTTGCGAAGGATTTATTTATTTCAGATTATTTGCTTTTCTATTCCCTTCCCCACCCCCGATACATCACAAACGCGCTCCTACATGGAAAACGGTTGGCAATGGGAAGCGAATCGTGTAATTTTTAATCGGTAGTTAAGGGATTAACAATAAACAGTACAAATCATCCAAATAAGGATTAGTTTTTGTAGATAATTTTATATATGAAAATCCCACGGGGTCACTGGTAATTATTAAACTTGTTCTTACCTTAGTATTGTTAAATTAATTATAAAATACATTGTGTAACACCGATTCATTTATAAATGTAATATATCAGTGTAAATGTGTATTTTATTTTTTATATTATGTCAGAATGTATTTTTGTTTGTTTACTTTAAGTAAATTAATAATTTTTTTTTTTTTTGAAATAATCTTTCGTTTTCGAATTTTCAATAAGCTCGCCCCCCCCCTCGTAAAATTTCGCTCCCCACAGTTTGAGAAACGCTGCTATAAGACCAAGACAACAGTAGACATTTAAAATGTGGAAAATTGATCAAAATGTTGAAACTCATTTTTGGATTTTGTTTCAATACTATATTAACCACTCTATTAAACACACACACAAACATCTTGTTTTCAATTTTTACTGATTTATGGGTTAGCTTTGATTTCCTTCATCCATGGTCAAGCCTCTTGTTTACATTCTTCTGTCATACAACTAAACTGCTATGCACTTTCATATAATTTTGTTTTTTCTTTTGGCAAAATCTCTCTTATTTTTATTTCAAATATTTATTTATCAAATGCAGGATGGCAGCAAAGAGTTTCAATTGAATTCCAAACTGAAATCAATGTTATTTGTTTATAATTTGTTCAGACTTGAGTGTGCGTTTTTGCTTTAAATTTAGTAAAACACTTTTTGATGTTACTATAACAAATAGTTCTGTTCAAAATCAAAGATTATTTTAGCTTTATTTGTTTATAAAATTATAAGTCATTCTATTAAAAGAAAAAAAGATGTTACCTGAAAATAGTAAGAAACGATGGCAGAATCATCTGAAATTGTGACAACTGTTGAGAAAAAGAACTGCAATACTGAGATCTTACTGCATGTTTTATAATATAGCACTAGTATGACATTTTCCAACCCGAAGAATATTACATGTTCATTATTTCATGGGGTACCTTGAAAAGATTGAACTTTCATGCACGTCTTGTAATGAAAGTTATGGAACTTTTGGAACTAATTTGATAACGGGGGTAATAGCGCCTAGTGCTGCTTGGCGTGATAAGGATCACGCCAAGCAGCGTTTCTTGCTGCTGGACTGAAATCCAATATGGCGGCCTAGCGGTAGTTTAATGATACACAATGTTAAAGAAATGTTTTGAAATACATTTAAATGTATTTCAAATAAAGGATATAGGAAAAGATTGAAAATAACCTAGATCAATCAATAAATAATGATTAATATGTAATAAAAAGGAACATGTACTAATAATAGTATTATAAGCAGCATATAATAAGCTCATATTATTTTATCGTAATTTTATGTAATATTCATATAGTACGATTATATAACGGTTATTAGAAACAATAATCATAATATAATTAAATAGTAATTATTAAAAAGAATAATCGTCGAATTGTAAAAAAATAAAACTTATGCATAAGAGAACTCGTAATACAGAACTATAAATAAATAACAAGAATAGCTATAAATAAACAACAAAAATAGTTATAAATGAATAAGATAATAATTATAATTAAATAATAATAATTATAAATAAATAACAATATTAATTATAAATAAATAACAATATTAATTATAAATAAATAACAAAGTATGTAGTAATATTTATGAATAAATGCTAAAAGTAACAATTAAAAGTAACGAATATTATATGATTATTACACATAGTAATAATTGCATTTTTTTTCGTGATGAATAAAATAATTACATAATGTATGTTAAAATTAATTTAGAATATAAATTACAAAGTAGTGAAAGCGTGCAATATGAAACTTGCACTGTAAGTTCCTTCAACGAATTTCATCGAACAAAGAACGTAAAAAAACATTTTTAAAACGAAAATAAATTATTTATAGCGATAATTAAAAGCACAACACTTATTCTTTTAAGAAAAAAATATTCTAGAACTCACTCATTTTAGAAATATCCATATTCGAAAGTAGCCCATAATTAAACAGAAGACGCAAATAGAAAAATTAAACTGAAAGTGGTTAAGTTTTTAAAGATATCGTCTGAAATTAAAGGGTTATAGCGGAAAAAACGAATAAAAGTTATTTCTAATATACGTTATCCGCATGGCAACCATATCGACAGATGATGAAAATATTAAGGTAACCATATTGTAATATTATCGCCCATCTTGGCGAACATAAACAACAGCTTGGCGCTACTCTACCCCCGATATCAAATTAGCACGGAACTTTTTACTCGAGTTTTCGAGAGGAGAAAAACTCGCATGTTATTAATAACAAGCTCGTTAGAGCCTTCTTATCCATAAGCAAATGCTATGGTTCTTTGTTGACTTTTTCTTTTTTTTCTAAGCATACCAACAATGGATTAAAATATTTTTTTGCATGGTGCATATATAATTATTGATACAAAACAAAGTAAAGAAACATGCTTGAAGCGCCATATCAAGCAGCTAGAGATACTCACATGAAAGCCGACGATTTTTAAAAAAATAGACATCCTAGATGTATCTTACGTGTTAGTACTTTTCAAAAGCAAGGATAGGATTAGGTTGTACCTACTGGTATCCTTAACTTTGAGAGAAGTATTGTTTAAGTGATGCCACAGAATTGTGTGGGTATTATGAGAGCAGACAGTGTGGGGTATTACATATGGCAAAAAAGACATGGTGAATTTCGATAGAACATTTGGAACCATGGAGATGTATGCTGCCCTAATTACGTGGAGACAATCAATGAGTAAATGCCAAACTAGATTTAACTCTGTACTGAGTGAAGGCAACTAAAATCCTTAGGAATTTTAGCAGAAAATAACATGAATCTGATGTCAAAAATGAAGTCATTGATCCAAATTGGAATGAAGGGGACTTGGTAAATATTAACAGGTAAGCTTGACTGTGATAAAAAATACCACGAAACTACAAAATTTTTACAAAAATGCTATAGAAGGCAATGTACAGGTACAAAAAAATGGAAAGTGTAATTTATTCCAGCATTGTTCATGAACCGACAAAAAACCTATGCATGGAAAGGGAATAATCCTAGTATGAACAAAAGAGCAATAGGCAAAAATAAACCCCAGATTACATAGTTCCTCAAAAACTGTTTTTTGCAGTAAATTATTGAAAAAATTGGTACTTAAGTATTATTGCAACAATCACCAACTCTATTAATTATTCGCCAAGTTGGCAACCCCGATTTCCTCTCTGTCGTACGCGCTGAATTAGCAACCAGGTGCTTCGTTTCATATAATGTCGCAATAGGTTGCGATAATACGTAAGTACCAAAAAATTATAACTGTACATCAACATTTAGCACATCAGGTCCTATACTTATAAAATATATAGCAGGCAAACTCAAATCTCTAATGAAAGTGAGCACAGCTGCATTTAACGATAGTGGGTCCTTACGTATTGGCAACATAAAATGAAACGAAGCACCAGGTTGCCAATTCAGAGCGTATGACACATAGGAAATCGGAGTTGCCAACTTGGCGAGTTATATATAAAGTTGGCGATTATTGCGACAATACATAAGTACCCAATAATGTCCAAAATGATTTTACCTCAAAAAGAAGGTTAGAATTAGTTGTGAGATGTGTAGTAACACTAATTTTTTTACATCTGTATTGCTCTGCCCTAGAAAAGTGGAAAAGCCTCTTCGGCTCTTTTCATATAAGATAGAATTTCAAAAACTTTTCGTAGATTCAGTTATGTTTAGTATATTTAACAAAAAAGCCGAGCGTGTTGCGATGTTGCTGAAATATCCGTAATGGAATCAAGAAACAAGTAATATCTTGTATAGTTTTCGAAGTCTTCAATTGTTACCTCAAATTTGCTTTCAAGTATCTTCAATACGTCTAGAACAGGTATAATTTGAGTTCGGGATTTTTTTTATTTCAGAAATTATTTATTTTTTTGTTACTGAATTTATCAGCATCGGAAGCATTTAAAAAACACCCCTTCACAATTTTTGTATTAGTAAAAAATTTCATATGTTTATCAGAAATATAACAATGTACATAGGACGCCTTTATTGCGTCAGCATTTAGTGATATTACCACAGACAAAATATATACTTTGCTGTTGTTGCAAAGATTTTTTTAAGAAAGCCAATTTACCGAAAGAGATCTTCAAGGAAAAGAGCCAATAAAAAATTTGTATTTAGTGGAAAAAATTGCGACGGAAAAGTTATATTTTTTTAAATGTAACATTTTCGGGACAAATCAAATAAGCTGTTGATCCATGTTTATTTTTCACAGTGAAACAGTCAAGTTTCCAATTGTCTAGAAACAACCT
>BMAV01011750.1:149433-270031 GCA_019973955.1 Trichonephila inaurata madagascariensis | reverse complement strand
TTTTTCACAGTGAAACAGTCAAGTTTCCAATTGTCTAGAAACAACCTATTTTCCTTGGATACTTTTCACTTGGAAGACACGAGGGTTAATTAAAAATTAGTTTTGCCCATAAAATTGTTGTTCCTCTACTGTTATTTGTTGTCACTAACCTTTCAGTTTCAAAAAGAAAAATAAAATATCTCGCAATCCATACCAGTATGACATCAATAGCAAAGTTGATAAATTTAATTGCTTGATTAATAGAATTTCCCACTAAATTTTAATTTCCTTTTTCTTAAGTTATTGAGTTTCTTAGTGCAACGGGCTATGACCAGGCCACTCAGAACAATACGGTGGGCCACATGTGGCCCGCGGGCCGCAGGTTGAATATCGCTGCTGTAGCTGTTTGTTGGAAGTTGAATCATCTTCAGGAAATTTAATTTTGTATTTGCTTTTTTTTTTCTTCACAAAAATATGTAAATTTTTTATTAAGTGTATTTTTCATTGTTGTTTTGTATGTAAGCATTTTTTTTTTTTTTTTTTTTTCATTTTACATGTTTTTAGGAGGATGCTGTGTCGAAATGTCATTATAAATTAAATAAAACTGTACCTTCTCAGTTATCTCAGTATACGTTTCCTTTAAAAAGATTTGTCCAAAAGACTGTAATTTTAGATATTAATTGCGAAAATAGAATGTTTTTTAACACCCAAAAGTCACACGCAAATAAATAACAATAGTACGTTTCAGTCGAGCAAAATACCGTGATCTCGCTACTCGTTCCCTTTTATACCAAGCACAAGCTATATAAACAGAAATCCGAAAAAGTAGAATAGTCCACAACTTAAAAAAAAAAATTCTTCTTGTGTGTGTGTGTGTGTGTGAATTAGCAATGAACAAACTTTGGAACGGAAAGCAAGATTAGCAAACAAATTCAATATTTCCTATTTATTGTTATTGATGAGATCGTGTGCGATACCATGTGTATATTTTACACCTAAATTGAAGGAAATAATGATTCAGTAAGAAAAAAAGACACGTATGTTCTTTGTTATTTTGAACATAAGTTCTTCAGAACAACAATACATACCTGCATTATAAAAAGTCTCACAAACGTGTTCTATATTACAGACGACTATAAATTCGCTGAGCGTTTAGTAGTTACTGAAGTATTTCTAAAGGAATCAGAATGAAAAATTCGCTGTTCTTGTTTTTAACGACAGTCTGTGTCTTTTCCCTTGCATGTGCCCAAGAGGATGACTGTAGGGAAAAAGGCAGAGAAATAAGTCGAATATCAATAAGTAAGTATAGCATTTTTTCAAAAAAATTTCAAAGTTGGATATTGGAATAATTCAAGCAAATTAATTTTGTGTTATAAAGATCGCTTGTAGTTCCGCCGACATCAGCGGCAAAATACGTGCTGTATACATCTCTTTTTTTAAGGTATCAGACTACGTTCGGAACCATGATTTTAAAAAAGCGCATAAATGGATAATTTTCATGATATTTAGTGTCACTTAGATTAGAATACATGTATAAAATTGTTTCAAGGACATTATGACAAAAAAAAATGATTTAAATACAATATTTTGGCAAAAAATTAACTTAGAATAACCTTTTTTCAAAATGTTCTCCTTCTGTAAGAAATGCTTCTATTGCATTAATATTTTCCCTGTACATAGCTCAGACCTCTGTACAGAGGCTCAACTAGAATTTTTGATTGATTGATTGAATATTAACGTCACGCTGTTCAACTACACGAGGGCTTTTGGCGACGGACCACACTATGATTTTAGAAAAAATTCACATTATTTTCAGAGTTACAATCATTTTAAATAATTATCGGCGTATTTTCTTAAAATTTCTCCCTCCTGTTTTCGTAAAACATGGATAAACCCATTTCTAAGCTATATATTTCAAAAATTTGAGTTGAGCCTTTGTACAGAGGTCTGAGCTATGTACAGGGAAAATATTAATGCAATAGAAGCATTTCTTACAGAAGGAGAACATTTTGAAAAAAGGTTATTCTAAGTTAATTTTTTGCCAAAATATTGTATTTAAATCATTTTTTTTTGTCATAATGTCCTTGAAACAATTTTATACATGTATTCTAATCTAAGTGACACTAAATATCATAAATATTTTACATTTATGCGCTTTTTTAAAATCATGGTTCCGAACGTAGTCGGATACCTTAATGCTTAAGAAGCACATTAAAAATTTCATTTTTATTAACAGGTATTTCCATTATTTTGATAAACACCTGTATATGTATATGTGTTTGTGTGTGTATATTAATTATTTTTTTATGTAGACATATAGTTAAGAAAATTATGTACATGTTACAGTATAAAATTTTGAAAAATTTCCTCCTAAAAGTTACTTTAAATACTTAAATTTTATAGTTGAGAATATTTAAACTGAAATTAAAACCTCTGATGAAGCGAGAAGTTTAAAAGAAACTTCTTTTTATAAAATAACATTTTTTGGACCAAATTGGTTACAAAATAAATAATTATATCAGTTGTTCCAAAATGATTATATATGATATTGTAACTTCGTTCTGATTGCTTCTTAGTGATCATTACTCAAAATATTTAATTCAGAATCGTCTTTTCAATCAAAAGCATTTGCTTTTTAAAAATTGTTGTTGATTTTCTTTTTTCATTCTGTTTTAGCTTGTCTCATAGCTTTTGCTACTATTTTTGTATTTATATTTATCAACTTTTATTTCACATTAATTCACATTTTTATACATAGGAATAGCAAACAGTGATGACCCTCCTCATTGCGCTCAATCAGAACAGGTATTTTTTAATCTTTTATTTGTATTTTTATTTGTTATATTTTCTTCCTGTCAAATGGGGTTATGAATTGCTGATTATCATTGCAGACCTAGTGCATTCCCCAGGAGCTGGTATCACTTTTTTAGGGTGGCACCATATAGGTAAATACCAATTGCCATCGCGGCAATTGGCGACGTTTTTTGATTTGATGAAATTGGTCGATGGTATATACCAATAGCTGTAAATAAGAAGTAGCATCTTATAGCTTTTCCTAACCATTCCTTAGCTATTTAATTTACTAATTTTCAATGAATTAAATTTGAATTGCACTCCTCAACAATTTTTTTTCCCATTTCAAAGGGTTAATAGTTTCGAAATTAATCTAATTTAAACATCGTTTAATATAAATACACTGTACTTACATATTATCGCAACCGTATTGGTAATATTACATGAAACGAAGCAAATGGTTGCCAATTCATAGAATACAATGCATGTGAAATCGTGGTTGCCAAATTGGCGAGTTATCTTGAACGTTGGCATCGATAGTACGTAAGTATCGAGTACCCTTTGAAAATACATTTAATTTGATACAAATATTACTTTTAATTACACATAAACTTTTCATTCAATAGGTCACATATCTTTCCATCGAATTTTCATTTACAGTTTTTTAGTCAAGCTTTGTCAAGAAGTTTAATGAAATTCCATATACCGTTAAATCCAGCGTATAAAGCGCACTTTTAACACAAAAAAATAAGACATAAATTTACGGGTACTTTCATACGTCGGGTATGAAAGGGAGAGCTTTAAAAATAAAATAAAAAAAAGTTAGCATAGAAAAAAGTTAGACTTATATATATATAGAAATACTGTTTATTTAAAAGAAATGGCTTTCCTTGTGAACTTAAAAGGTTATAGTTCTAGAAGTACAGTATTTTTTCTAAAGCTTGGAATAATACCTCGAATTAATAACTTCAAAACCTAAGAGCATTCCGTAAGTACATTTCAGGTTTTTCTTAAAAAAGGGGGTGCACGTTATACGGCGAATATACCTAAAAATTAAAAAATGCAGCTTGGAAGTATAGGTGCGCTTTGTACGCCGGATTTTACGGTAAATCGATCTGAATCATGTCATATCGATATGCATGAAAACGATGAATTTTAAAAGTAAATATAACTTTAAAAAACAAACAAATGCACATTTACTACTTAAAATAGCTTCATTGAAAACAGTAAGACAGTTAAGGAAATTATTTAATATTCCAAGACCAACAGCTGTTAAAGCAACATATTAAAAATAATTGTTCATCTTGCCACTTATTTATAAAAAAGGATTTTGAATAATATAATAAATCTCAGAACTTCTTATTCACATTCGAAACCGGGAGTTTATTTTAAAATAATAAAATAGGTCTCAGGCTCACAAACTTTATACATTTAACGAAAAATTTCACTTTGAATAAATTTTCCCATCGGATTAAATTGAAACAAGAAAAATAGGATAAAAAGAAAATGAAAGATGAAGAAAAGCTTAGAACTGAGCACAAAAGGATATTCAGTACTTTATTAAAGTTTAGACAAATGTCCTCCTGTTAATGTTCTGTTAAAATATATATTAATTAATATATATATATAAAATTATTAATATATTAAATTGAAATATATACTATAAAAGAATATAACAAGACAAAGCAGATCAAAATAGAATAATTATAAAGATTCAATAGCAACTATAATAGCAATCAATTTCATCAAATTAAAAGACATCGCCAATTAAAAAAATGTCGCGAAATACTGTCATCGTTATTATTGTTCTCGAGTAAAATTAGGAACACTATTGGCTGCAAATCACGGCATTTGGCGAGGTCTTTTGATTTGACATAATTGGTCGACAGTATAATACGTAAGTACCTCAAATTCTTAGGCTTAGGACTAAAATTGTAGGGTTAAACTTAGTTTCAAAGAGCCTTTACTGCTTATATTAATGAGCTGAAATAAGAAGAAACAGTACAGCTTTAATTCCTTTTTTTTTTTTTGGTAAAAATTTAAACTCATTTCTAAAAACATAATTCCTGATAATCTAGTAAAAAATAGTAATGTCTTGTATAAATATGTAAGAAATTTTTAAAAAAACAACTCGATTTGTAAAATGTAATCGCTAATAAATTTAAGTGTTAGGGTTCATGTGTATCACTAAATGACTCTATTATAATTATTCTGTGAGAATTATGTTTACCCGGGTAGAATGTAAAAACAAAGAAAAGGAGGAGGCTGTATGAGAGCCATTCGCTCTGTGTTAACAATATTCTTTATCTTAATTATGGAATAAAACCAATCAAAACGAGGTCAACAAGAAAAGCATTTAAGAATGGTATTGCAATCTCCCAACAAACATTCAAAATAATGGCGACAACAAGAGAATATTTAAGCAGCTTTTTAAAAACTAATCACAAAAATAGGTGTTTCAGACCTCGTACATGAAGAATTCTGTAAATTTGTTTTTGAAATCATTTTTAATTATCCTTTTTTTTTATTTTTTTTACAGTTTATGAATGCAGCCAAATATTTTGGTACAGAAGAGGAAGCTAAATATAAAGTTTGTTCCCTTTCATATTTTAATACGCATATTTTGTTGCTTTATTTTGCGTTTTTAAAAATTAAAGAAAATTTTGGTGGAAAATAAAATTAGCAAATAAGTTAATATAAATAATATTTGATTATAAAACAAAATACTTTATGATGAAAAAAGATAGCAGTCTTCAACATGCAATTCAAATAATTGATTTCACAATATGTTTAAAATCATCCCATTTAAATTAATAGTAGTTTATCAAATTAAGATCAAAGTTTGTTTTCCGTTTTAGTAATAAAATAGCATTTAAAATAATTTAATTATTTAGCACAAATATTTGTTATCTAAAGAAAATAATAGTTAGATTAAATTTATATAACAACAGAATAAAGTGCATTTAAAGATTTTTGCTTATTAATAACTCATTGATAGTTTTATTACAAATTTAGCTTTCAATTAAATTAGCCCATTAAAATACAAAGTTTTGCAACGAAATTTAAAATGAAACCTTTCTAAATTTTTAATTTACCTATAAACATAACATTAAGCGCCTTTTTGTCAAATTGATACCCTTTAAGGTATCCGACTACGTTAAAAACGTCATTTTCGGTCAAAAATCACATTTTCTTTTTATTTGATATTTTTAAAATTAAAACAATTATCTTTCTAAATCTGCCTTTGTTTTGTCTGTGCGATAATTAGAAAAAAAGTTACAGGTGTTTAAAATATTATCACAGAGGTGAAATCGAAACCGGAAGAGGTGAAATCGAAACCGCGGAAGTCGGCTGCTTAACATGCTTTTTACTCATAATTTTTGCAGTTTCAACCCATTATAATTTTAAAAACAATTTCTGATAATTTTTTTAAAAATTTAATTTTTTTGGCCAAAATTTTCAATTTTTTAACCCTTTTAAATTTTTTCTGCCCTTCCCTTTTTGTTTTATTTAACTTAAAAAAAATTTAAAATTTAAAAATTTCTTAAAAACTTAATTTTTTAACCTGGTGAACTTTTTTTTCCCAAAATTTTTGGGTTTTGGTTTAAAAGGTTTTTTTGGGGATTAAAGTGTTTAAAGAACTTTAAAAACGGGGGAATAAAAAAGGAAATTTAAAGAAAAAAGGGGGAAATATTTTTATGGAACATTAAAGGTAATAGAATATTTTATTTAAATTGGAAAAGTTGTTTTAAAGGGTTTGTGTTTCTCAATTTTTTTTGAGAACAATATGTACCTGCATAAAATTATATGTTTGGACGGGCTTCTAATGTATTTAAAATCCCAAAATTACTTTTTTTCCTTTTTTAGCTACTAAAAAGCTAAAAAGAAAAATTTAAAATTTGCAACTTTTGGGAATGTTTTAAAATTGATTAAAAAATGACAGTCTTTTGGGTAAAAAAGCTATGTGCTAAGCTGAACTGGCCTTGTATGCCCGGAGCATTTGGACTTTGGGGGAAGGGAAATCTTGGTGCTTTTTACACCAAAAACAAAAAGATCCCCATGAATGAAACTGTTTTGGGAAGCGAAAAGCATACAAAATTTTTTCAAAAATGTAATTTTGGGGGAACCCCTCATTCATCGCCTAAAGGGTGGTTTCTTTTAAGTTTTAAAACTTTGACACGGGGAAATTTTGGGTTTTAAAAATGTTATCTAATTTTTTAGTTTTCCCATACGTTTTCCCTTGCTCATTTGGGTTTTACTTCAAACATGGAATTATTGGGTTTCTACAAAACCCTTTTATGTTTTTGCACTCCAAATCAAAAAAATATGCTTTTTCTATTGGGGAGGGGTTTCCCAAGGATACCTTTCTGTTAAAGATTTGTATAATTGTCAAAATGTCATCAAATGTGAGTGCATAAAAATATTTCACAAAAAGATTGGTAGTCGGAAAAAAAAATTTTTTTTAAAAAAAACCAAAAAACCCCCGGTGAGAAGGGAAAACTTTTTAATGTTTGTTTTAATAAAATTCTAAAAAATTTTGCATTTTTAAAACCAATCACGTGAGCTATCGGAGGGACTACAAAAGCGGCATTTTTTCCCGTTTTGTTACAGGAGAAACCCATATATGGACCGGGGGCCCCCGGGGGTTTTCCGCCAACACAAAAACAAATATAAAACCCAAATTCTTTTGGGGGCGGGTATCGGTTGAATAAAAAAAAAATAAATTTTAAATTATAGTTGCCAAAGTCACAAAAAAAAAATTCCTTCCCTTTCTACTTGAATTTTAAAACCGGTTTTTGGGAAAATCGTTAAAATTCCCTTTTTAGGGGTTCCTGAATCTAATGGAATGAGTTGCCAGAACTATCACTTAAAACTGATAAAATAAATTGATTTAGAATGCTTATATATAATTAATTTTATCAAAGCTCTTCCCTTGAATGGTAGAAAACACTTGTAAATAAAAGATTTATGATTACTTCAGCGATTTAGTTAAATGATTATTCTCTCACGAAAAAAAATTCTTTTTGTTTACTAAATGACTTCAAGTTATTTACGTGATATGATAAATCCAGTCTCACACTTTTGAACCTTTAGTTAATCTCTCTCTCTCTCTTTCTTACGAAACTTTTTGGTAACCATCCTCTGATGTATCATTGTCAGATTTTTAAAGAATTTGAAATTTCCAGTTTCCCTCGTAAGTTTTTTCATAATTTTAAAATAAAAAAAAATAAAAAATGGGAAAAAATTTATCGGGCTCAAAACAAACCAAATTTTAGTATTATATTTTGTGTAAAAGTAGAATTTATAAGAAATCTTTTTTATTGGTTGCTTAGTAAGGACTCATACACCCAAACGATTTCTTTCTTTATTTTATTAGGGCGAATTTAAGAAGATGGTTGCTGAATATGATGATGAAGAAAAGCAAAAAATTAAGGTGAGAAATTTAACCGAATTATTGATTTTCATATAAAAATTCATTTGACAAAAAATATAATAAACTCATCATTTACAAATCAGGTCGTCCCTTTTATGGATTTCAATGATATTGAAATTTTAATGAAATCTTAAAGTTTATTTTTGAATTAAAAAAGGATATTGTTGCGAATTTTGTGTAATAAATGCTTAAAATAGTGTAAATAATTTATATCTTGTGGGGGGCGTTATACTTTAATATTACTTTCTGTTATGTTTATTTTATGTCAACATTTCAATATTCGCAAGCAACGCCGTTCCCCTTACATTATAATGGTGATTCAATGGAAACTTGACAAAATACTGGCTACAGAGCCAAGTTGGCATCATGTTGGTGACCATTTTTGGCGACTTGGTGACCATATTAGTGAACATTTTTGGTAAGCTGGCGACCATATGGATGCTTCTGGAAACGGAGCTTCCCTTACCCGATTGGTGTCGGCTACTGTTGCCGGTAGATTATGGAATGGTGGCGCTAATCGGCGTGGTTTCGGTGGTGGATTACTATTTTGACGTAAATACGTGTTTAAAATTGCTTCCATAGAGGAAAGCAATTAAAAAAAATAAATGATTACAAATCGGGGATATAGTTTGGTGTTGCAGCTACATATCTATTATCTCTACCCAAAATTCAATTACACCTCTGGATAGCTAAAGGATCAAAGAATTCATTGCGCTAAGTAAGGACTGTGACTCGATACGTGTGGTGGAGGGGGATGCGTCCCATTTGGGGTCTTTTTCCCGTACCCAAGTCATTTTAAAAGTTTGGGAAAATTTTAGAATATTTATATGACTTTGACTTCAATCCTCAACTCTCATCAAGATCTATCGATAATATATAAAAAATTAGTTTAAAATAATAGAAGTGAATATAATAAGGTTTTAAAATAAAAAAAAAAGTATTATCAAAAATATATATAATGTCGGTTAAAAATCAAAACCCAAATCAAATACAGAATTGTATACGTTTGGGAAAGGATTTCTCAAAACAATTGTTTATCATTAAAATACCATATGACATCCCAACGTGGGGGAACTACATGAATAATGGGCCGAGCGGATCAACGATGGTGCCGTACATCTGCAGCTGGGGCAGTTGAAATTTTCATGTGGATGATGAAATCCTTCTATTGAGACCGGACTGTGTAAGCATCAATTGGACGATTTCGTTTATGAACACACCGGACGGTAAAAACCCAACCACACCCCTTTGGGGACAAAAGGAAAAACGCCAAAGGTCGAACGAAAGGGTGGTGGCAAGCGAAACCGACAATCAGAAGTGTTTTCGGGAAAAGGTGGATGCGTTTAAAAATATGTAAACAAAAAACAGAAATAAACCAAAATAAAACAACACTTTTTCTTACTTGTCTTTTCCAGTGGAGGGGCAGCGTAACAACGATTTTAAAAAGTCTCTTCTAAAATCTTAAGCCCGCCAATATATATTCCGCGGGTAATGGTCAAAAAATACCTTTGGTGGGGTGGTTTCGAAAAGCTCTTTGTTCTATAATTTCATTCGCTCATCACATTTAGGACAATTTAAAATCAAACAATCAATCATTCCTTCCTTCATATACCATTCAATCTTACTTTTCGCATTCCCAAATAAACAAATTCTAAAGGGATATTCCTCCCCCACACAGCCATATTACCGCCCAGTGCCCATCCCCAAAAATTTAAAATTTGAAATGCCCCCCGACAAAATACGAAAATTCCAAAAAAGTTAGGTTTACCATATCGTGACAAGTAGTGTTACCAAGTTGGCGCAATTATCCCCAAAAAAAACAATTTGCCAGGGGGGGCCCCCTAGGACCGAACCCACGGGCGAACTATGTACGTTTTCCCGGCTTTTGTCAACAATTTTGGACATAAATGTGATGTGTGTGATCGTCTATTTCCCGCACTCATTAAAACCCAAACAAAGAAAAACACTTACCGATGCTTAATAATACTTTCCCTGAAGAGCTGGTGGCTGACTTTAAACTGTGCGTTATGGGTAAAAACTCACTGGACTCCGATCACGCTCGAACGGATTTGTGTATCCACCTAAGCAGTACGAGTTGCCTGTATAAATTCCGATTAGTGCAAGTCTAATATCAACGCTACTGCCATTCATGCATATACGTCGGTTGCGTTATGCGGTAGCTTTAGTATCATCGGACAATGGTGCAGCAGCTACAGCGTCAATTGGACGATGATCAGGCTTTCAATGTTAACATAAAGAAGAACATAATACAAAAATCGACGTATCTGAGCGGCGTGGTCAAAAAGTCAGTGGTAAAAACTTGGCTACAATTCAGGAAATTAAACTCTTTATGTTACGATCGCTATTAAAATGTTCCAAAAACATTCCAAAACAAAATTATACCCAATTACGATCCTGATCTTACTACACCAATTATGATACCGGAGACTTAATATTAATGCTCACAAGATCGCTCATTGACCGGCTTCATGCTTAGCGAGTTCAATTTGTCTTACATGGAAACTTCTCTAACAATGTTAGGTAATACTTGCACTGATTTAACGCGTGTTTACCAGAAATCTCGATGTATCCTATATGCCATTTGTGTCGTACTTTTCGTATAACAGACCTGTAATTAATACAGTTATATTAAAACACAGTAATTATTTGTTTACTTGATTTCTTTCCTGAACCCGTTGAAAGGAAATAGTTGCCCTCATAAGCAAAACCCGAAGGACTTCTTAGTGTTCAAACATTGTGACGTCTCTCGCGTTCTTCTTCTAACATAACTCCTAAGTTCTTTGACGGCCACGATTAATGGCAAAACTTTTCCAACCCAATACCAAGAAGAGAAACAGGACGAAAATGCAAATTGGGATATATTTTTAAAAAGATAGAAGGTTTGGTGAGATTAGACGGCAAGCCTAGAGATATCTTAGTGTGGAACTGTTCGGAACAAGCGTTAGACGACCTACAACCAAGGAAGAAGGATACGCTCATAGTCATTAATAATATTAAGTATAAGAAAGATTAATAAGGCCTGAGTGTTCTTATCTACAAATAGCCGAACAGGAGAATCTTTAATTAAGGTAGGAGGATTACTCAATAAAAGGTAATATTTTGTATAGGAAGTTAGATTAGGCAGATAGTTAAATATAATTAAGATAAGTGATCTAGTCGTGCGATCTGACTTTTCATATTCAGTTTAATTAGTGCTTATTCTCACTTAAAGAAAGTTGTTATTTAGAATTAAGTAATTTAAGTTATTCTTAATAAAAAATTGTGTTAGAATCACAAAATGTCTCATCTTTTAGATAATCCCACACCTCTAGCTTACGCGGATCCCCCAAGACATAGTTATCGCAGGATGGCTATGTCTCAACATGTTTATGACATACATAAATAATAATAAGTATATTATATAAAAAATATTGCCCGTTACGAGAAGTATTCACGTACAACACATGTGGCCGTGTCCATGACACAGTCACACCCTCTTTTTTAGGGAGAAAGTGGTTGACCCCCAGGCAAGAAGGTGAAGGGTTAGGAGAGTCCCTTGTTTTGAGAAACGCGAAGCGTTGGACTTTGAACTGCGTGTGGTGAAAAGAAAATTTCTTTGTATTTTAGGTCAGGGGTGTCCAATCCAAATGACCTTGCGGGCCACTTCGGAAAAATATTATAATCTCGCGGGTCGCACATAAAAATATGTACCTTTATATCAGATTTGGAAACAAAAACACATTTAGTGGAGTGAAAATTTAAAACAAAATGAATTATTATTATTGTTTTCATTATTTTTCATGTATACAGGCATAGATAAAATAATAATATTTATATATAATATAATAATGCAATGATCAAATAATGTTTAAAATATTACAGTTGCCATTTTCTACAAAAGCGTTGAGAAGTTTTATAAAGTAAGTGAGAGTTATGACATCGATCTATGACGTTTCGAGATAAAATCCGTTCTGACTATAAATAAGAGTCTCTCGCCGAAACTGGGTTAGTATTATCTTGACCGTAAAGGTCGACCATTGATTAGTTCGGCTGTTGAATAGGACGATCGAGTGCTTGTGAATAATATTTAATATATTTGTATTTTAGACTTTAATATTTGTGTCTGAGGTGTTGTAGAAGGTGTGAAAACCTTTGGGGAATTATTTTGAAAATTTTACTCTTGTTGTGACGGGCTCATCGCGTTTTCTACTAAAAACTTCCTCTTGGATTCTTTGGGGCTGAAAAAGGCAAATTCTTTCCAACCAAATCCAGAAGCGAATCGTGAATATGCAAATTAGAAACCTTTTAAATAGCAGAAGTTTAACGTAAGCGGATGACCTATTGGGAAGTGATTATGCTGGTCTAAGTTTAAGCGCGTGAACTGAAGGAAGAGAAGAAAGCCGTCATTGAATGTGAAGCTATCCGTGATAGAGTGATCAAGTCAAGGTGGATACTATTCCACAAGATTTTTTAGCATCCGAGAGGATTGCGGTTAAACAAGAGATTAAGGTAGGATAATTCTGTTATCTATTAGGACTGTGTATAAGTTGAGATTAGGAATAGGTGGGAAGAAAGCGATTAAAGTGGCGCTAATTTGGTAATACGTATTGTATGTTTTCTCACCTCAGATCCATTAAGTTATAATATAAATATTATCATTGTTAGTGTTTAAGTTAAGATCTTAATAAAGACATTTGAAGATCATGGCAACGCCTGGTTCTTCATTCACTCCCACACCTCTAGGTCACGAAGATAACTTAGGAGTAAGGTATCACCCATGGGCGAATACATTACATTGTATTCTACATTTCTAAGGATTGTCTTTCGACAATAAATTTTCATCGCTTCTGAAGAATTGTCTTGCTCTTTGAGACTGATAGCATAAAATCCTCGAACCCGATCTACGTAACAATATTTTTTCTTAGAATCATTAAAACTAAAAAGTAAAGGACTTAGCAATTAACTTCTCCCACAAACTTCGAAACATAAATATCTTGGTCAAAGTAATGGAATATTAAACTTGTTGGATACAGAAAAGATTATACTTTTGCATTAATTTTCTTTCGTATGTTTTAATTTTCAGGAATGCATCAAAGAAGTTTCAGAAGGAATGATAAGTGAGGTCGAAGGTATGACGGAAGAATGCATAGAAAGATCTAGAGCCTGGTTTGAAGACTTTGCATCTGTATGAAGTCATTTATAAAGATAACAAAGATTATCTTTGTCAGAAGAAATATGAATGATTTAATAGTGTGATGGCTAAGATTTGTGCTATAAATTTAACAAGTTTTTTTTTCCTGGGAATATTGAAATCAAATGTTCTTGATAAATAAGTGATCCGAAATCAATAAAATCTTAACCTTTCTTTCTCAAATATTTTGTTTTTCTTTACAAATGCTCAATTCATACGAAACAAAACAAGAGGCAAGCAGTATAAAATTTTCTTTTTGCTTCTTATTTTATGAAATACAAAGATCCCTACTGAGTCGGTAAATTCCGGTTCTTTGTATAGAGGTTGAGGCTTTGCGAATTTTTAACTATATACATTGAACTATATAATTATGTCTCCTTAAAAAAATTGTTTCTCTTCCTTTTTTTCCTTTTTTTCCTTTTTTAGGGTCTCTTGAAAATATTTACCATAAAATCCGCGTATAACGCGCCGTTTTAACACAAAGAAATAGAATCGAAATTTACGAGTGAGCGTTATACGCCGGGTATAAAAATGAGAGCTTTAAGAATAATAATAATAATAATAATAATAATAATAAAAAAGATGGACATAAAAAAAATGTAGACTTCTATGTACATCGAAATACTGTTTTTTAAAAAAATGACATACTTTATATATATATATATAAGTGTTGTAGGTCTAGAAATACACTATTGTTTCAAAAGCATGGGGTAATATCACCATTGCCGATTCCAGTAGGTGTGCAGCGCGTGCATTGCACGCGGGCGGCCAAGCCAAGGAGCGGCCACATATATTTCAATCAATCAAGCCAAATTTTTACGAATTTCTCAAAATAAACTTATAATAAGTCGAATAAATATGCTGAATTTTAAATAGTTAATGAAAATCAAAATAATTCCCGAATAGAACACCATAGAATAGTTTAAGAAAAATAGAGCCAACCATCCTATATGGTGGTTAGTGACTGCTATGCCAATGGGCCTGGGTTCGAACCCTGGAGAAGGCATGGATGTTTGTAAGTGTATAGTGCCTTTGCGGCATGGGGGTAATTTAAATAGCCGTCAAGCCGCAAGTCCTCTAGTGAGGTTGGTGGAAGAGGAGAAAAGAAAAAGATTCACCTAATCACCCCCAAGGTGTTCCTTCAAATTTGGGATGGAACCAAACCAAATCGCAGTGTCACCTATATGGTGCTCAAAGCTACGGCTAACGACAGGCGTACAACTAGCGCCTTGCCGAGATGAATTTCGGGGGCCTTTATGTGAAGTTATTGTCGATCAGGTGGTATATGTAACAACAAGAAAAATAGAGTGTTAGTTCATTGTCCATTAATGACTATTTTTTACACAAAACCTTCATTTGATAGTAAAATCCACGATCGAGACTGCAATACCCAAAAATGATTTTTTGTATCAGCAATGACTGCGTACATGGACCGATTTTAAAAAGGGGTACAAAAATGATTCTTTAAAAAGTTACTTTTCGAAAATTTACACGTTAATATTTCCCAAAACCAGTGGGGAAAAAGTTATCTATCGGGACTTTTTTTTAAGTTGGGGATTAGGAAAAAGGGGGGGAAGAAAGTGATTAAAGCCCCAAATTTTTTTTTAAACCGTATTGTATTTTTTTTCACCTCGGGGTCCACTAAGTTATAATATAAATATTATCATTGTTAGTGTTTAAGTTAAGATCTTAATAAAGACTTTTTCAATCATGGAAACCCCTGGTTTTTTCATTCACCCCACACCTCTAGGTCACGAAGATAACTTAGGGTAAGGTATCACCCAGGGGCGAATACCTTACATTGTATTCTATTTTCTAAGGATTGTTTTTTCGACAATAAATTTCATCGTTTCCCTGAAGAATTTGTCTTGCTCTTTTGAGACTGATAGCATAAAATCCTGGGAACCCCGGGTTTTACGTAACAATATTTTTCTTAGAATCATTAAAACAAAAAAGAAAAGGACTTTTAATTAACTTCTCCCACAAACTTCGGCCCATAAATATTTTGGGTTTAAAGTAATGGAATATTAAACTTGTTGGATACAGAAAAGATTATATACTTTTGCATTAATTTTCTTTCGTATGTTTTAACTTTCAGGAATGAAATAAAAAAGAATTTTTCCAAAAAGGGAAAATGATATGGGGGTCAAAGGTTTAAGGACGGAAGAATGCATAGAAAGATCTAGAGCCTGGTTTGAAGACTTTGCATCTGTATGAAGTCATTTATAAAGATAACAAAGGTTATCTTTGTCAGAAGAAATATGAATGATTTAATAGTGTGATGGCTAAGATTTGCTATAAATTTAATAAGTTTTTTTTCTGGGAAT
Source organism: Trichonephila inaurata madagascariensis (assembly GCA_019973955.1). Taxonomy (NCBI): domain Eukaryota; kingdom Metazoa; phylum Arthropoda; class Arachnida; order Araneae; family Nephilidae; genus Trichonephila; species Trichonephila inaurata. The sequence goes on along the minus strand of BMAV01011750.1, from coordinate 254,307 downwards.
ATTGAAATCAAATGTTCTTGATGAATAAGTGATCCGAAATCAATAAAATTTTTTAACCTTTCTTTCTAAAAATTTTTTTTTTTTCTTTACAAATACTAAATCATATAAAAAAAAAAACAAGAGGAAAACGGTAAAAAAATTTTTTTTTTTCCCCTTTAAAATTTAAAATTTAAAAGATTGTGATATGGGTCGATCTTCTTTGGGCCCATATCGTGGGGTTTCCTTAAGTTAGAGGTGTGGGATTTTTTGAAATGATGGGACTTTTTAAATTTTTTAATATTATTTTTTTTGGAATTTAACTTAAATTATTTTATAAAATGAACAAACTTTTTAAAAATGAGAAAAAAACCAAAACACGTAGCCGTAAAAACAGATCGCGAAAATTGGGATCCCCTTACCTATATAATTATATTATATCCGCCTACTCCACACAACCCTAATAATATATTCGCATTCAGAATATAATCTTCCTACCTTGATTTCTGCAACGGTCCAATCCATTTCAGATTTTCTTTAAAACTGGCTTACAATGGTATGTCCCTTTGGGATAAATTTGGCGATTTTCGTGATTCTTGGTAACCCGTAAATTTTTACCTTGTCTTTTTCTGAACTGAACTTTTTTCCTAAATTGCCCCCCCGGGCTTATTTAAAACTTCTGCCCTTTTTTAAAGGTTATCTTATTTGCATCTATCCTTCGCTTCACTTCTTGGTTTTGGGTTGGGAAAAGTTTATTAATCTTGGCCCAAAGAAAAAGGGGGGGTTTTTAAGAAAAAAGGACGCGTGAGACGTCACAAGACCCCCTCCCGAGTCGGTAAATTCCGGCTCTTTTTTAAAAAGGTTGGGTTTTGCGTTTTTTTTAACTGTATATTTGAATTTAAAATGTCCCCTTAAAAAAATTTTTTTCTTTTTCCTTTTTTTCCTTTTTTAGGGTCTCTTGAAAATATTTACCATAAAATCCAGCGTATAACGCGCCCTTTTAACACAAAGAAATAGGATCGATATTTACGGGTGAGCGTTATACGACGTGTATAAAAATGAGAGCTTTAAGAATAATAATAATAATAAAAGATGGACATAAAAAAAATGTAGACTTCTATGTACATCGAAATACTGTTTTTTTAAAAAAAAATGACATATTTTTAATATATATAAAAGGGTTTGTGGGTTTCAAAATACACTATTGTTTAAAAAAGCATGGGGTAATATCACCATTCCCGGGACCCAATTGGGTGTGCAGCGCGTGCTTTTGCACGCGGGGCCCAAAACCAAAGGGAAACGGCCACATATATTTTAATCAATCAACCCAAAATTTTTTACGAATTTCTCAAAATAAACTTATAACAAGTCGAATAAATATGCTGAATTTTAAATAGTTAATAAAAAATCAAAAAAAATTTCCCCGAATAGAGAACACCATAGAAATAGTTTAAAAAAAAGAGCCAAAACCATCCTATATGGTGGAAAAGGGCTCTTTTGCCATTGGGCCTGGGATCGAACCCCGGAGAAAGGGATGGATATTTGTAAATGTATAGTGCCTTTGCGGGGATGGGGTTTTAATTTAAAAACCGTTTGCCGGAAGTCCCCCAGTGAGGTTGGTGGAAGGGGAAAGAAAAAAAGATTCAACCAATCACCCCCAAGGTGTTCTCCTTCAAATTTGGGGTGGAACCGCCAAATGCAGGTTACCTATATGGTGCTCAAAGGGTGGCTAACGACAGGCGTACAACTAGCCCTTTGCCGGGGGTGAATTTCGGGGGGGTTTATTTAAATTATTGTCGATCCCGGTGGCATATGTAACAACAAAAAAAATAGAGGTTTTTCATTGTCCATTAATGACTATTTTTTTTCACATGTCCTTCATTTGATGGGAAAATCCCTGATCGAGACTTTTCAAACCCCAATAGAAAAAGATTTTCTTTTCTATCAGGGCACTGACTGCGTACAGTGGACCGATGCTTAAGAAAGGTGTACCAAAAATTTATTCTTTAAAAAAGTTACTTTACGGGGAAAATCTAATATCCCTTAATAATTTCCCAAAACCAGTGGCGCCAAAGGGGAGGGGCCTGGGGTCCGGACCTAAAGCTCTTTTATTTTTCCAATTTGGGTTTTAATTCTAAACGTTAAATTTAATTAAAAAAATTTTTTAATGATTAATTTTTTTTAATTAATGCTAATTATTTATTCAAATTTAAATTTGTTTTTTTCTGTGTTTTTTTTCCTGAAAAAACGACAAAAAACAAAAATATCATGATACAAGAATGGTAACCTTTTAACCCCCGGGCCCCCCCTTTAAAAATTCCTGTGTTGGTACTGCCTAAGACATTGGGGTGTTTAAATTGATATGCATTTGGAGAAATTTAAAGTTTTCAATTGAACCCCACCATTTAGAAAAAACAAAATATAGCAAAATTTTTGTGTTTTTTACATTTTTTTTAACGTTTAACTTTTTCCCTTTTTTTTGCGGGGAGATGAGTTTATAACGTCAACGTTAAAAAAGGCCAAAAAATTAAAAAAATTTCCAAAATGCCGGTATATCCTCTGGGCGCCCAGGGACACGGATATAAGCTTTGACTAAATCAGATTTTCTGGTAATAAATTTAGATCCCCCTGAACCACAAAGGGGGCCCGTAGATCTTCTGCTGAGGTTAATTTATATTTGTAAACTATATTAAGAACTATATTTACTGTTTAAACGTTTTTCTGTCAAAGTTCAACATTCTTAAGAAAAAAAACAGTAAGTAATAAAAAAATTATTCAATTTTTAAAAATTTTTTGGTATTTTTTTTCATACCTTTTAGGTTAATTTTGCCCCTGTCTATAATATTTTTTAAAAGTGATTAAAAAGTTTTTTTACTAAAAACTCCAATTAAAAATCCCAAATAAAGTTTCAAAAGATATAATTTTTTTCGATAGAAAATTATTTCCAAAACATACTCGATTTTTTTTTTTCAGATTTAAGTTACAAATGCGTATTTTTTCCATGATAAATGTCAGATGTTAACATCATATGCGAAATATTGTAAAGGGCCTTTTTTTTTTTTTTTTTGGTGAAGAAGTGGGTTTAAATTTTAAATAAAAAAAAGGAAAATATATTAATTGTTGGGAAAAATTATTCTACCACAGGGGGGGGCCAAAATTTTTTGGGGAAAAGTGCCAATTTTCTGGTAAAAAAAAAATTTTGCTTTTCCCCTTCCAAAATTTTCCCAAAAAACAAAAAAAAATATGAAAAGGTGAAAAAAAATTTTCCCTTTTGGTTTTTTTATGACTTATTTATCCATATTTTTTCGACAAAAGGGGGAAGAAATTTTAAAAAAAAAAACGCCGATTTATTTCAATTGGGAGTAACTCTGAAAAAAATGCAATTTTTCAAAAGTCCCAGTTCAGACTCTCTGGAGAAGTCTTTACTATATATAAGCGAAATATTATTATAACAGAATTATTTTTTTACAAAAGGAGAATATTTTTAAAATGGGTCATTCTATGTTCATTTTTGTCAAAATATTGTACTTAAATAATTTTTTTTTAATACTAAATTTTTAAAACAATTTTGTATTTTTAATCTAAGGACATTAAATATCATAAATATTATTCATTTATGCGCTTTTAGGTCCCCCGAAAAAATCGGTTTTGTGCCACGAGTTTTGATTAACGCCAAGTAGGTTTAGGTCCTCCACAAGCTGGGTGCACGAAGCCGCTTTTGCATAATATGGACGTTTGATTGGGATACGTTCTGAATGAGCACGAATCCATGGTCAAGGCTTATGTCACGTTCGATCAGATAACGATGGCGAAAGGATTCGTGCATTTCTACCGCATGACCGAAACAAGAATCGTTGTTACTTTTTCCTGACAAGAAGGGGGCGAAGCCCAACCCGAAATATCGTTTGCCGGGGTCGTTACGAGCAGGCCAGGGCGTAAGGGGGAATATTAGGCCCCCAAAGAATTTTTTGGGACCGCCGGATCGCAAAATGGGTTTAAAACCATATGTATTTTGCGTCGTCAGGTTTGGACCGCCCTTGCCATGGGGAGAGGGGAACGTTACCCCCCGGTGAAGACTGACTGAATGATATGTTCAGGATATAACCCACCCCCACCGAGCCTTTTGGCCTGGTCAACCCATTGCCTGAGAAATTCTTTTATTTAAGACAATGTTTTAAAAAATTTGGGGAAATTTTGACAAGAAACAAATACATAAATTTTTTTTTTTTGCTGTCGATGTTTTTTGGTGCGAATTGATATTTTCATTTGTAGCAGTTAGTTTAGTGATAAAAGATAACAGTGGAGAGGAAATTTTATTGGAACAATTTTGGGGAAAAATTTTTAAACCCTTTGGGAAGTAAAAAAATATTGAGCGATTTTGATTGTTTTGTCGTGACACCAAACATGGATCAGTACTTGTTTGATTTGTCAGAAAGTGCTGTAAAAAAAATCCCCAAAAAGGGAATTATTCAGTGACACTTTTCCTCTTTCAAATGATAAATAGGTTTAGAATTTTTTTGAAAAAAACAAAGTGTTTTTCAGTGTTAATGTAAAGTGTAAAAAAAAAATTTCCAAGAAGTTTCTTTATATTGGTAATCATATGAAACCGTTTAGTGAGAAAAATTGTGAAAAAGTTTTTCTTAAATTTTTTTTAATTTAGTGTTAGTAAAAAAAATAAAATTAAAAAAAATAAAAATTTAAAAAAAGCAATATAAAGTTATAATTTTTGGGATAAATTTTCCATATTTTAAATTTAATGTTATTTTGGGTCCAAAGCGGGCTTCTCAAAGTTGCAATACTAGCAACAATTTTTAATCAAAATTTTCACGGCCCCCCCCCCATACAATAATAATTTGAACAATAATATATACTTGATATATACATGAATAATATATACTTTGAAGCAAAAAATGATACGATTTTAACCTCAAGGCCCGCCGTATATAAACATTTCCCGCCGCCTTTATTCCCGGGCGTTTTATATTTCCCGAATAACGATCTTTCCGTGCACTGCTATCAGTAAAATTATTCCCAAAACTTTGGGGAAAACAAAAAAAGGGCCGTACAATGTTTGAAATGATTTACTTTTCCAGATTATTTTTTTTCCCTTTTTTTTCCCCTCCCCACTACATCACAAAAACGCGTTGATGGAAAAGGTTGGCAATTTAAGGAATCGCGAAACGGATTGGCCCTACAAAAATTACCCCAAAATTTAAAAAAAACCGACAAAAAAATTTTAAGATAAGGTTTAAATTTTTTTTTAAATTATATATGAAAACCCATAGTGTCACTGGTAATTTAAAAAACTTGTTTTAACTTAGAATTGTTAATTAATTATAAAAAAAAACACTGATATATTTATACGTAACATCATTAAATGGGGATTTAATTTTTCTTTATGTCAGAATGTATTTTTTTTGCTTATTTGTAAATTAATAAATTTTTAAATAATCTTTTTTTTTGACTTTCAATATGTTCGGCCCCAGAGTTGTCACGCCCCGGGGGGCGCCCCCCCAGTTTGAGAAAAACTGCCCTAAAACATACCCCCCAATATAACCCCAGTTCGGCCCCCGGTAAAAGAACATATGTATGGGTTGGGAAATGGCTGACATGTGTATAGGGCCCCAAAAAAAAAAAGGTTGAGTACCCCGATAAGTTGATAAAATTTCTATTCAAACGAACCAGGGACTTCCAGTTTTCAAGACGATATTACAAAAAGCCCCAATGTTTGCAGCTTTTAGCGGCAGATGATTCCTTCATCCGGATAAAACCATTGCCAAACTGTTTTTAATTTTCGCAAAAATTTAGAATTGAGTTTGCTAATTGGAAAACGATTGCCCCCTTTACGTAAATTTCTTTTTCCTATTGAGGGAGAGGAAAGAGAAACATCTGAAAAAAAAAAATACACGCCCCCACGGTGGAAGAACGCAAAATTGAGTTGCAGTGAAAGTGGGGGAAATTTTTTTCATGTCAGGGTGGGGTCCAGATTTTCTTAAAATGTGAAAGAAACGTAAGAGATTGAAAATTTTTATAGATCGTCACCCTGCTGTTGACTATGTTTCAAAAGGATGAAATTTTTCAATGCGTAACTTATACGTCATGTTTATTTGTCTCATTTAAAAACAATTGAAAAATTCCAAGTGCTAATCTGTCCTTCCTGAACCAAATAAGCCCATTTAGGGAAAATTTTTATCACCATTTGAATATGGGGAACCACCACGCACACGTTCGAAAGTGTTGCAGGTAAAGATCAGGGAACCCCAGCAAAACCTTCTGAAATCTTGTTGACTTACACCCATGCCATCTGGCTGCTGTCCCTGTGGATAGTTCTGGATATTAGCAGAAGATTAAAATAATGCAACTCAAACCCCACGAACATTTTGAAAAAATCGTTATGAAAGAAAAAAAAGTTGAAACAGAAATTAAAAAAAAAAACAAACTTAAACAATTTAAATGAATTTTCTAATAACTATTGCAAAATTTTGGGGGTGAGGAGTGAATATTAACGTCGACGCAGTACACGAGGGTTTTTTTCGCGGGCCACGAATTTTTAACTACGGTCAAGGACGGGGGAACACCTGAGCTGGACCCCCCCTAACTACCACACCACACCAACGGGAGGACGTTTCAGCTTCCCGACAGATTTAAGGATCGCGCCCCAAATTTGGGGGGCTTTTTGGGAAAGGGGGTCGAACCAGAACCCCCCCGGGGCCGATACCAACCACGGCTACCGCGCCCCAAAAAAATGGGGAAAGAAATAATATAGTATTTTGTTGTTGAAAAATTTTAAAAATTTAAAGCAAAAAATAAGTGAAAAATTTTTGATTATTTCCGCATCACCTTTCCCAAATTTTTTTAATTACTCATTTTACAAAAAAGGAAACGAGAGTTTATTTATACTTGGGAAAAACATTTTTAAATAACATTAATACAACTTTTTTGCTCTGATCGTTTCTGAAGAAATGTTTTTTTCTTTTGAATTTTAGGGGGGACCAGGGGTCAAATTTTGAATCAAATTTAAAAATTTTATCGCCGCCGCGCATAATATGGACTTTTTGATTGGGATACGTTCTGAATGGGGCTGGGGTTCATGGTCAAGGCTTACGTCACGTTCAATCAGGTAACGATGGCGAAAGGATTTTTGCTTTTTCCTACCGCAGGCCGAAACAAGAACCCTCTATTACTTTTTTTCCTGACAAAAAGGGGGGGGAAATTTAACCCTTGGAAAGATCAGTTCGTCCGCGGTCGTTAGGGCAACCCCGCCAGTGGCGTAACGGGGAATAATTAGGGGCCCTCTGAAAAAGTCATGTTTGGGACCCAAGCCGGACCCTTACAAAGAATTGCAAAACCATATGTCCCTTCTGCGTCTGGGCTTTGGACCCCCCTAGAATCCTGCACCCCCTGCCTTGCGGGGGCTGTGGGGTGTAAGTTACGCCACTGGTGACCACTGACTGACATGATATAGTTCAGCGATACTCAACCTGCGGCCCACCGAGCCTTTTTTAAGGTCGTCATGACCCATTCCTAAAATTTTTTTATTATGTATTAATGTGTTTTAAAAAATTTGGGGGGGAAATTTTTGAAAAAGAAATCAAATACATCAGTTTTTTTTTTGCTGCCCCGAATGCGTTTTTGGGAGTTGATTTTTTTTTTCCATTTGAAGGTTGGTTAAGTGATAACAGATAACAGGGGGGTAGGGGAAAACTTTTTATGGGTGGAACCAATTTTGTGTGAAACAATTTTTTCATACCTTGAAAATTGAAAATATTCGAACGATTTGGAGGTTGACTGTTTTGTCGGCCAAAAAAAACATGGATCAGTACTTGTTTGATTTGTAAAGAAATTTTTTAAATTTTAAAAAAAATACCAATAAACAGGAATTATTCAATGACATTTTTCCCCTCTTTCAAGAGGTGTTAAATAGGCTTTTTATTGTGGGGTATTCTTTGCTACAGAAAAAAAAGTTTTTTTGTGGTGGTAATTTTCACGGGTAGTAACAAAGACACCCCAAAAAGTTTCTTATATTTTGGTAATCGTATGAAACCTTTTTAGTGATGAAAATATGGATTTTTTTGGGGTACCCGACTACGTTCGGAACCGTGATTTTGTGCATAAAAAGGGATAATTTCCATGATATTTAGTGTAAATTTGGGATTGTAATTATTTGGGGGTTTTAAAGAACTTTTTTGAAAAAAAATTTTTAAAAACAATTTTTTTTGGGAAAAAATTAACTTAGAATAATTTTTTTTTTTCCAAATGTTCCCCTTTTTGTGAAAAAGGGCTTCTATTATAATAAAATTTTTTTGTAGTTCATATCTCTTTTTACAGGGTCTAAACAGAATTTTTGAAATATATAATTTTAGAAGGGGGTTTATCTATATTTTACGACAACAGGGGGAGAAATTTTTAAAAAAAAAAGGGCCCAAAAATTATTAAAATTGGTGGTAACTCTGAAAATAATGTAAATTTTTTTAAAAAACTAGTTGAGCCTCTGTGAGAGGTCGGGTTATATAAAAACAAAATTTTATTTTTAAAAATATTCTTCAAAAAAGGAAACTTTTAAAAAGATTATTCTAAGAATTTTTTCCAAATATTTATTTAAAAATTTTTTTGAAAAAATGCCCTTTAAAAATTTTTATATTTTTTTATTCAAATTAAAATTGACCCCCAAATATCATTGAAAATTTACCCCATTTAGGCGTTTTTTAAAAATAAAACAAGTGGGATCCCTTAAGTTTTTTAAATTTAGGGGCGAGGAAAAAAATTTAATAATAAAAATTTAAAAAAAAGAAAAAAATGGGTTTTTATAATGTTTTGATCAATATTCCATATTTTAAATTTCTAAAAGTTATCTTGGGTTTTAAAAAGCAAATTCCCCCCCATTTAACCTCATTTTTGAGCCCGCGGGGGAAATAGCTGACATATGTATACGGCCCAGCAGAAAAAAAGGTTGAGTACCCCTGATATAGTTGCTCAAACTCCTATTCAAACGAACCTGGGTACTTCCAGTGTCTAAGACGATATTACAACATATTCTATTATGTATGGAGGCTCTGAAGCAGATGGATGGTCCATTTATCCATGCTGATAAAATCCATTGCCAAAACTGCTTTAATATTCACAACAATTCTAGGATTGAGCTGCTGCTAATTGGCAACAGATTGTCTCCTCTTACAAGTCATGTTTTCTGTTCTATTGACGGGATGGAGAAGTTAGAAGAGAAACACCTGAAAATAAGTACACTGCCTCCATCGGTGGAAGAACGCAATATGGTAGTTGCAGTATTATGATGTGGGAAATGTTTTCATGTCATTGTGTGTGTCCTGAGGTTCTCTCATGAATGTGAAAGATACACGTAAGAGATTGAAAAATGTTATAGATCGTGTACACCCCTGCATGTTGACTATGTTTCCTCAAAAGGATGAAATCTTTCAATAGAACGAGACCTTCCATACGTCTATGATTATTTGGTCTCATTTGGAAAAACACATTGAAAATTCCAAGTGCTAATCTGTCCTTCCTGAACCAAACAGAGCCCATTTAGGATAATTTCGATCACCATGTTCGCAATATGGACATTCCACCACGCACACGTTCGAAAGTGTTGCAGTGTACATAGCATCAGATACCTGTAGCAAAACCTTCTGAAATCTTGTTGACTTACACCCATGCCATCTGGCTGCTGTCCCTGTGGATAGTTCTGGATATTAGCAAAAGATTAAAATAATGCAACTCAAACCCCACGAACATTTTGAAAAAATCGTTATGAAAGAAAAATAGTCTGGAAACAGAAATTAAAAAAATAATAACAATACTTAAACAATTTAAATGAATTTTTCTAATAACTATTGCTAAATAATTATGGGAATGAAATAATATAGTATTTTGTTGTTGAAAATTTAAAACTTTCATAAGCAAAAAAAAACTAATGTGAAGATATTCCCGATTATTTCCGTCATCATTCTCTCCAATTTATTTAATTATTCTCATTTTTACAAAAAGGAAAAACGAGAGTTTATTTATACTCTATGAGTAACATTGCTTAAATAACATTACATACAACTTTATTTTAAGCTCTGATCAAGTTTCTCGAAGAAATGTCTTTTCTGTTTTTGAATTTTAGGGGTCAGACCAGCGGGTCATTATTATGAATCAAATTTAATAATTTTATCATCGAACAAGAATTTATTCATTACATCATAAAATTGCTAATTAAATGAGGCTATCTTACAAGTTCAAAAAGGCCAATTCCTGTTCAATGAAATTTATTCAGATGATGTACCTAGTTAAATAAACATAATGTTATCCAGTTAGCTATTTTTAAGGATTGATTATTGATATTTTTGTTTGCGTGCAAGGAAGGAGCCGGAATTAATTTTTAATGAATTTACTGTCACGAAAAAAAGTTGAGAAATAAAATCAAAAATTATAATAAAAACATTAGGTGAAGCATATATATATATATTTATATAGGTAAAATTACCTCTATATTTTTTAATGGTTTATATATTCCTATCCATTATTTTCAACAGTTTTGCTCAATATAATTGACAAAAGGAGGAAAAGGGTTTGGGTAGCCAAAAACATGTTCAACCCCACTTTTTTTTTATAAATTATTTTTATATAAGTTGTCCAAAAAATTCAGCAAAAGTTTATAATACTGAAGCCAAACCTTTTTTTTAAATTTCGATTGCCTGGATATTAATCTCCCCGTTTGTAGAAATTAGACTTTTATATATATATATATATTATGGAATTTATATATATATATATTGGTTAAAGAAAAAGGAAAAACCGGGAATTTTTGTTTTTATTGGGTTTTATTATTTATTTTTATTTTTATATATATATATATATATATATATATATATATATATATATATATATATAATAGTTTCTAATATTTATGATAAAAGAGAAGATTTTAATTTCAATATTATATAGAAGTTCCTCATTGGGTGAGTAATGTACATGTTTCTATATTCAGAAATATTGTTATTAATTATATACAACGTAATAAATTTCTTGTGCCCAAAAAATCGACATTATAAATAACTATATACATTTTACTAAATATTGTTAAATCAGAAATACCCTAATTTATTTAATTATATAAATAAAGTTTTTCAAAATAGTTAGGGTTAAAATTATGAGATTGATAACAGCTTATTACTATAAACAAATATTTTGTTATAGTTATCTCCATAGTCTAATATTAGATTAGAAATTTCTTACTATTATTTTATTCATATTTACTCTGGTGTTATTATAGTTATGCTATAATATGCGACTATTATTAATTTTTATTTCCATTCTTTTTAATCTTTTGTTAAGTGCTTACATTTCAGCCACTTCTTTTGATTTAAATCTCGTATTAGGTATAGAATCTGGCAACAAATTGAATGTTTCCACTAGATTTAGCGCGGGCTTTGCATTTGTAAGTGCAATTTTTAGGTAGTTACCTTGTATCTTGTAATGGATTTTAGATATTTTTATCCATTATTTCCTATTGGTTTTTGCTCAGTGTTATTTACAAAAAAGGGGAAAGGTTGGCTGGCCAAAACATCTTCTCAACCCCACTTTTATAATTTAATTTTATATAATAACTTTCCTAAGTCAGTACGCCCATAGCACTGCAGCATCCATTTTATATTTATTATCTCGATTACTCTTTTTGTCCTTCATTGTGTGATTTTCCTGCTGTCTATGTGTGTTTGTTTGAATGTTGTTTGATGTGATATCTTGTTAGTAGAGAATTGGCCTATATATATATATATATATTATGTGTGTGTGTGTGTGTGTGTGTGCGCGTGTATGTGTAATCATTTGAAATCTTCAAAACTATTATTAAATTAAGGATTAAAAATTTATTCAAAAATTTAACATTTAAAGTTAATATTATGTGTAATATGTTAATTATATGTAATTTCACATTTTTAAAATAATTTTTGTATAGATAAGTATTATAAGAAAGTTTATTGCTTGAGGTATGCTCTCTGTATATTCATCATTTAAAATAAGTATACTATATTTCATTGTGCTCAAATGGTGTTAAGACCAGATATCTGTGATAAATGCCCACAAAGACCATTCATCCGATTTCTCATTGCTTATTTTGATTACATTGTAAACTTTGCAAGGTAAATAAATCGTACAAATTAATTAAGAAATACAATAACTGACAATACAATAATTAATTATTTAAGATTTATCCTAAGAACTAGCTGAAGTTAGTGATATAGTGTTCCCTGTGGACACTGGAGCCTAATGGTTAAAGTAACGAACTTGCCGCCGGCGTGTCATGAGTTCGAGACCGTATCGATGAAGACCCGCAGTGCAGAAGAGACCGATGCACGTTAAATATATAGAGGCTCAAAAGTCCAAAGAAAAAGAGGCAAAGAAGTGTCGTCCTCGTCACTTGACCATGGTTTAAAATTAGGAGGTTCGTCGCCAAAAACCTCGAGTAGCTAAACAGTGTGACGTTAATATTCACTCCCTCACACTACTTAAGACCCGGCGTGTAGAGGGGATAGTGATCGTTAAATCTATCAAAGTTCAAAGTTCTCACCTTGTAGTAGCGTGGGCTCTTGGAGAAAGTATTGACAGTTCAAGCGTTCATCCTCTTCACTGGATCGGGATTCAAAAGTTCGAGGTCTGTCGCTGAGAATGGGAAAGCTAATTAGCCACAAAACTGGTTCCGACCCCTCAAAGCACTTCTCAGTTTGCTATGTGTATGTATTTTGTAGCAAGCAGCAATATCAAATTTGAATTTAGTTATATCTCTCATCGAGAGTGTTTTTAACACAAACACATCACACACACACACATATATATAGAGAGAGAGAGAGACCTACAGAGAGAGAGAATTCCTACTTAGATCAACAAAGAAAAATTTTATTTTAGCTACTTTTTATCAAATAGTTACAATTAATATAAATATATACATACATAGAACAGAATCACAACATTAAGTGGTAATTAATTTTTATAAATTATCATGAAAGTATCGTATTGTCATCCAAGAAAATCGTTTATATAAATTTCAATTGAACTGAATACTTTAAAACGTGAGAAAAAAAATCTTTTAAAGTTTTAACCCAAGTCGCTAAAAATGAAACCAACGTGGCTGTATCTGTAATTCTTTAAATAATTAGTTTTAGTCAATTAATTATAATTAAATTATCGTATTTTTACCCCAAACAATAGTGTATAGAAAATTGCAGCTCAAACGAGAGCTTTAAAATGTGAGAAAAAAAACCTTTTCATGTTTTGACACGCCAAAAGGGTCGCTAAATCACCAAAAATGATGCCAACGTGGCTGTATTTGTAATTCTTTGAATAATTAGTTTTAATCAATTACTTTCTATTAATTATAATTAAATTACTGTATTGTCATCCAAAATAAGCATGTATATAAAATTTCAGCTTAATTGGGCACTTTAAAATGTATTTTATAAACGACTGAAAATTCCACGAAGATAAATAAATAAATAGAGAGTGTGAGCTAATAGTAGGAATTGAAAAAGTGCTCCAATCCTAACACTTAAAATGATAGAAAACATAAATTTAGATCTTAAGCCTTTGTGAGCTTGAATTGTTTTGAAAAGCATTAAAAATATTATTTTTAGATTGCAATTATATATATATATATATATATATATATATATCAGTAGCGCACACAGAAATTTTTCGCGGGGCCGGGGTTGAAAGTTCGCGCCATTCTTGTATCATGATGTTTTTGATTTTGTCGATTTTCAGGAACAAAACACAGTAAAAAACTAATTATTGAATAAATAATTAGCATTAATTAATAAAATGAATCATTAATAACAAATATTTAACTAAATTTCACGCATTATATACTTAGAATTATAAATAATCGGAAAAAAATCAAGTGCTTTGGAGGGGGTCCGGACCCAGGACCCCCCTTGTGTGCGCCACTGATATATATATATATATGTATGTATGTAACTTTTCAAGTATATAATAGAAGCACTACGATATAAAAATATGTTTATCCAGACATTTGATAACAGATTAAATCCATCACAATGATAAAAGGATAAAAAAAAAGTTATGCTAAATTTTGAAATAATTTTAAACGCTATTGTATTCAGACAACAAAAAACCAAATGATAAAACCTGTTTTAGGGAGGCACATCTCTATTTTGAAATCATGTTACTTTTTCTTTTTAAGAAAATTGTTTATTTCTTCTTTTTAATTTGATACAGACTTCGAAAAATGTCACGAATGAGATGAAAAGACTTACAATGAACTTCTAGGTTAGTATGCTTTTCACTTGAAGATACCAAACATTTTTAAAATTTGACAATGTTGGGAAAAAGAAAATTTTCATGTAGGTCAATGACAAATCCAATAAAAATAGTAAATAATTGTTAATACATCGTTATTATGTTGTAAACTATGCATTCATGTTGAATTTCTTTTTCGAATATTTCGTATTTTGACCTAAACATGAAAAAGCATACATAACCCTCATTTCTATAATTCAGCTGGTGAAAATATACATATTTCATGTTTAAACTATTAATTAGAGCTTTTTTTAAAATAAATAAATACAAATTGATAATGAAGAATGACTTAGCTTATGTGCCTTTATTAATAATTCAACAGATTTTAATAATAAATTAAATAATGTTTTCATGGTACATTGCTTTTAAAGTTTAACCCTTAACTTCCCAATTTTTTAAATATCTATGAAAAAATTATATCAGCTAGTTCTCAAGTAATAATAAAAGGGAAATATATATATATATAAAAATTAAGCCGTTTTAAATTGAATTTCAGTCACTTTTTGTTTATTGCAGAAGTGCAACTTTGCGCAGTAGTGCTGTAAATTATAAAACTTTTTTTTATATGAGGATTTTGTTATTCATCATAAAATGTTTAAATTTTTTATTTGGTAATTTATTTCGTCAATAAACAAGAAAAAGCATAAAATATAACGGATTATTTTTATAGAAAAAACACAGTTATAGAGGCATCAATTTTTATAATTGTTGTGATTTCTGGAAAAAATGTACTTCCATCTAGTGACAAAATTCGCATGTATTTCGTTGCAGTAATCTTTTTTTCTCAGATAAGTGATTTGTAGGTAATTAAAAAAATATTGAGTCTGTTAAATTAAAATAAATCATATGTTGCAGAAATGCAACAGTGGGAAGTTAAGGGTTAAGTAATAAGAAAAATTTATATATAAAGATGAGAAAATCAATAAAATAACTATTTGAATTTCGAAATGTTCGGAAGAAATTTCTTAATTTATATTCGAATTTAATTTACTATTAACTAATTAAAAAACATAAGATAAATTTGGTTAACGTTTATCAGAAATCGAAAGAAAAAAATAAATGTAGAGAACTTTTATTATTCTGTGCTCAATCAGATGCACTTCGTTGCAATCAAGCCGATAGACTAATCTAAAGTTGAGGAGTAAGGTTGAAAATTGTGTAGGATTAAGGTATCCGACTACTTGCGACAACTTTTTTTTATATGAAAATATGGGGTTATTTTGGTGTTTTAGATTTATTTAGTACATTTTAAGAAAAATATGCTAAAATTAAGAAGAGAAAAAGAAATCATTATCACTAAAATAGAAAAAAATGAGTAAAAGTTTACAAAAAAATTACTAAACGGGCCCATTCTGTACAAAAAGTTTATGAATAAATTTTCAATTTTTCAATTTTGATGCGTTGTTTTACTATTCCTTTTTGAAATGACCTTCAGGATAAGAGATATTTTAATTTTTACGAAAACTAGAGCACTTTATCTTTGTTATTATATGAAATTGCTTTAAAAAAAACAGTGATATAGTCACATAAGGGACTCTAAATTTTGTAATAAAACAGTCATTGATAAATCTGAAGGTTAAAACACTTCTACTAATATACAGAAAATACAAAAAAAAAAATTTCTGTTAATTATTTTTAAAACTTTTTGAGCAATCGCTGTCCCCATTTGATCATTTTGCGAAAAAACACATTTCGAGTAAAACGCATTTTAAAGTATGACATCTTGTTTAAAGTAGTGGCATCTGCTTTTACTAAAACACTTGTAGTTTTCTTCCCCAGTGAACGGAAAATAATTAAACTAGTATTTTTATAAAGTTAATAAGTGGTCTTTAAATAAAATCATAAAAAAATTCATCAATTTTTGGAAAAATTCGCAATTTTAGGGTAGGCAAATAACTTGATAATTCAACAGATTTTAAAAATAAATTAATTAGTTTACATGATAATTGCTTTTAAAGTTTAAGTAACAAGAAAAAATTAAGATGAAAAAAATCAATAAAATAACCATTCGAATTTCGAAATGTTCGAAAGAAATTTCTTAATTTTTATTTGAATTTCAACACCATATGAGGTTCTTAAATAATTAATTCAAAACATAAGATATAGATTTGGTTAACACTTATCAGAAATCGAAATAAAAACGTAAATGTATAGAGCCTTTATTATTTTTTGTTCATTCAGATGCACTTTGTTGTATTCAAAACGATAGACTAATCTAGAGTTGAGGTGTAATGTAGAAAATTATGTAGGATTGAGGTGATGTATTAATGCAGATAGCGCTATTGATCAAGCCTTGCAATTTAAATTTTTTATTTATCGTCTGCTCATGTTTTTAATTAAATATTTAATTATTTTTGAAATATATTGTTTGGCTTATATACAGGGTGATTTGTTACCAAACCGACAAACTTGCAGAGAGAGGGCGCAGAGACGACTCAGATTCACACATAGGAATGCAGGGTCGCAAAGGCCGTAGTTACGAACTATGGTGCAGAGAAGCAGAGAAAAAACCCGCGAAAACATAAACACATTAACGGACAGACAGTGCTGGTTTGTCATTTTGGGACTTGAGCTCAGAAGATCAACAAGCCCCTTTGGCACTGGCAAATCGAAATTTATATTCAGAAAATCTGGTTAAACTCAGCTTATCCGGTTCCTTTCGGGTCCCGGGCCTGTAGATGAACGCCGAAAGCATCCAATGGATAAACCGGCACTGGGGACAGAAAACATTTTATTAAAAGATTGTACTACAATTGGTGCCTGAAAGTGCATGGACTTCTTCTGGAACCACATAAAGTGTTCGATGGACGAGACGCCCACGCTTTCAGTTAAAGACCTCATCGCTCGAATATCTGTAGCTGCTGAGAGGATAAGTGACAAGCCGGGAATCTTCCAGAACAATGAATTCCATGCAGCACCGCTATCAGGCTTGCCAGATTACTTCTGACATCATTTTGAGCAACTGTTGTGAAAACTTTCAATAAAATGTTTTCTGTCTCATTAATGGGTTGCTGTTTCTGTTCTGTTTCTCTGCTCCTTTGCACCATAGCTCACAACGACGGCATTTGTGACCTTGCATTCCTAAGTGATTCCAAGTCGTCTCTATACCTCCAACATACCCTGCAAGTTTGCTTGTCTGTCTGGTAGCGAATCACCCTATATTACAGAATTAGTGTGTGGTGCAAAAGAATTCCTTTTCGATTTAATAAATCTCTCTTGCTCCATTTTATTATGTTTCTTCTACAATTTATTTATACCAGCTTTGACTGAACTATCCAAGTAAATGTTACGTTCACGAGTTCGAAATGGTCTTGGTTGGGAGCATTAATTCAGACAGCAAAGTATTCTAATACAGTGAAAATCGTTTAAATCGAAATTGAGGGGACTGGAATATTTTTTCGTATTTAAGAATATTGCAAAAAATCAACAACATATTTTAGAAAATTAAGTTTATTAGAGTATACTTTAATTAAATAAATATGTATATATGTATGTATTTAATAAATATCAATGTAACAGAAACATTCACAAGGCTTTAATGAAATTTGATACAAAATTTTAAAGTTTTTTGCAAAACAGAACATTTATTGAATTTTTGGAAAATAACGTATTTTTCTTTGTAAATGTCTTTTTTAGCATCCAATTGTCTACAAATTGTTCGATGTCATCCGTTATGTTGTTTATTTCACCATTGGAATGAACGTCTAAATCAGAGGCTCCCAAACTTTTTTTGTCTCATCGACCCCTTGCTATGTTTTTCGGTTTGGGGTAGACCCCTGCTTATCTAATATTGAATTTTCGCAAATTTACCGAGTTATAAATGTCTTTTTGACTACTGGTAAAGAGCTACTTACTTTAAACGATTTAAATTTCTAACTGAAGTGAAGGGGGAGGGGGTATTTAAAACTTAAGAAACACATATTAATTAAATAAAAATTTAATAACTGAGCAACAAACAAATGCTTTTAAAAGGAGGAATAAATCTGGTGCTTCAATAACAATTTTTCAACATTTGGAATCAATCATGTCAGGTTTAACCTTAAATCTCCTCAGTTAGTAGTGTTCAGCCCATATCCCCCCCCCTTTCTTTTTTGTTTTGGAAATTGGCAACCACGCTGAAACTAGGAAAAGTAATTAAAATTTTTTTTACGGTATTTCATAAATGGTGATAAATAACAGATATGTCTTTTTAAAGTCAAAATTGCTGACATGGTACTTGTTTTTATAAAATGTATGCTGTCACCTTGTAACTGTCAATTAACATCATTAAAATTAGTAAATATAAATCTATTAAATAGATAAAATCCGGTTTCTAGTTGAAGAAATTTTCTTTTCAAATTAAAATCTTGATTTGGTTTAATGAGATCCACCATCATAGACCTTAATTTACACCTCATGGACCCCCAAATTATTTTTTCGCTGACGTGGACCCCTTGCAGGTCGTCATAGACCCCTAGGAGTCTATATAGATCACTTTGAGAATCACTGGTCTTAATAGCTGAACATACTTTTCATGATGTTCCTCATTTTGGATACCATGGGAACAGGAGCTGCATTATTCATTTCACTTTCATTGTCGGAATCTGCATCATTGATATTTTTTTAGCTTTTATCAAACTTCCAAATTACTATGTCTGCCATAATTTGAGCTGTACACACATTATCATCATCATCTACTGTAACGAGTTCTTCCGATGTTATAGTAGGACAGTTCAATCTGGCTGGCAGTTTCCGTATTTTGTTCAATCCCAGAAGGAAATTCTTTTCGTGTTAAGCTATTTTTGTTTCGTGTTAAGAGAAAAAATGCATGAAAATACATAGTAGTTTGTCGGGGCCGTTGTATTATTTCGTGTTAGCCGATATTTTGTCTTAAGCGTTTTCTCTTTAAACGTAATTCACTGTTTTAGCGTTTGTAAGTTTAACGTATATAACCATTATACAGTGTACTCACAAAAAAAAAAAAATTGAAGCATAACATAAAAGCTCAATATCGCCCTTTTTGTGAAGTGAAATGCATTTACCATTACGACATAGCATTCCAAATATAAAGTATACTGAGAAATGGATTAAAACAAAAAAAACATAGAGTAAGATTATAAAATGAGTTGTTATCTATGCGATAGTGAAATCACAATGAGGTAATTGAAACAAGATCATCTCTATTCGGAAAAAAATATTCCTAATTTGAGATCTATACTTGAATATTAGGTAGGAATAGTCTTAATAGGGTTTTGACTACCAATGACATGAGGAATATTCAATTTGTAGTGAATATGCCTCAAATGTTTTTTTTAGAGCTTTTTGTTTTAATTGCTTGTTTTACTATCGAAGAAAGAATAAGTCACAGAAATTAACATGTAGGAACTCAGAAGAGGCTAAAATAGGCATTATTTTTGATATCATATTTATAAAAAGTTGACTAACTCCTTAAGCGGTTTGCCCTTACAACGTACGGGCTACTGAAAGGTGACCACAACTGGTTTGCCCGTACAGCGTACGGGCAATGATATTTTCTTTCTTTGATTTGAGCTTATTTTTAATTCTTATGGTGTATTATTTAGTACTAATATTTTGAAAAGGCGATGCAATTTGTCTATGGTAGGAGTCTTCTACCTTTCACGATCGAAGGCCAAATTCATAAATTTATAATGATCCGAGGGCAATATCAGTTAATTTACAATGATCTGCAGGCCACACGACTGTCAAAAAATATTGTAGTCAGGAAATTTATGTACAAAAAAAAAAGAAAGGTTTGTATTACAAGACTATAACTAATTCTAAGAGAAGAGATGATGTTTACAGATCTGTATGTATATAGGTTTCGAAAAAGTTAAAAGGAAGTCTAATTTGCAAACCTGTTTAAGATAAAAGTCCACCTTTTTTCCCAAAATTTCTCAGATTTTATGCATAGTTAGATTTGTTATACTTAAAATTATTTAAGATACAGTGAAATTTTTGAAACATTCGTCATTTTCAGAAATTTTTATCTCAAATAAACACTCCAGTTAAATTTTTTAAATATCAAGAGTAACAGAAAAAATAGCATTTTTATGATAATAAGCAGACAGCATTTTTTTTAAAAAAATTGTCTTAAATTCAAATGAGGGGCCACTAAAATGCCTTCAGAGGGTCATACGTTGCCCGCGGGTCACATTTTGAAAACCCCTAGTCTATGGTACTGGAATGCATTTCGTATTTTTTTTGTAGAAGGAAATTAGAATAGTGTTTAGTTATAAACAATAGAAAAAGAATGTACCTTTTTTGAAGCATTTCGGGTAAAAGAAAAAAAGAAAGAAGACCACTTAAGGGATTAACTATAGCTGCCACATGAATAAAAAGAGAGAGTATGACTATAAAAATCTATATAAATTCTACTACAAGATTCAAGAATCTCCACACAATTCTACTACAAGATTCAAGAATCTCCACACAAATTCTACTACAAGATTCAAGAATCTATAAATTCTACTACAAGATTCAAGAATCTATAAATTCTGCTACAAGATTGAATTCAAGTAGGAGCCTATAATTACTTTTACTTCGGTGCTATTTCAGCAGTGAACTTGAAAGAAATATACCATGGATAATAATTCGAATTCATGTAGAACAAAAGAATTTTGTATTTTTCCTTGAAAATCCGAAATCATCAATTTTTTACTTGGAATATTTTGACAGAATTACAAAAAAGAAAATTTTCGAGCAAATTAATGGTATGCATTTCAATAAATTGTCTAACCAATACATGAAAAATAACACAGAAATACAAAGTGTTCGAAATCTAGTTTATGGATACAGTGTTTGAACGGTGAATAGCTTAGGCTGCCACAAATAATAATTTGTGCACAAAAATAACGTGAAAATTGTTGAATTTTGTTATTTTTATGTAAATGATAGGATAAAGGAAAGTAATCCGGGTTATTGGACGCTCAATAAATAAAAAAAAAAGGACTATACTAAAAAGAGAAAGAAAGCGATGTTATTGAAATGGATGCTTCTCGTTTAAACAATTTTCTCAAAGTTAACCATGCATGTAGAAAGAGATCATTATCAGAAGAATAATCAAAATTTCACTAAAGAAAGGAAATATTTTAAACCGAGGCATCATTAACATAAGCCTTTTAGTCACTTTCCGAGGAACTGTCTCATATCAATTAAAAGGAGTTTAAAAAACTTAAAATTTATTAGTTTTTTTTTGTTTTGCTTTTTGAATAAATATCTTGGCACTGGTTTAAGAGTTTTACTGTTTAAACATTGTTGGAATTTGATGTTTCTAATTTTGATGAACGAAATTATGGATTGCTAGACAGTAAAATGTCTAGTTATGACATTGAACTATCTGAAAAAGCTCATTATGATTTATCACGATAAAAAATAAAAATATGAATAGTCCAATGAAGCAGAATAAAACTAATCAAATGAACAAGTAACATTATTTTTTTTTAAATTCAATTCTTACTTAGGTCAACACAGAAAATTTTATTTTAGTTTATTAAATTTACTCAATGAATTAATATTTGAAAAAACTGTATTAACATCAAGTGTCATCCACTACAAGTTTAAAAAATATATTTGAACTTGAGTAGATGAATGAAAAAATAAACATTTGAAGCCAAGAAAATATTCGTTAGAAAAATGTACTGCACCATCTGTTGCAGCTAGTTCTAACTTTGTCAAAAATAACGCAGAATTTAAAATTAAAAAAAATAAAATTTAATTAATGAATTAATATTTTTTAAAAAACTGTATTAACATCAAGTGCCATCCACTACAAGTTTAAAAAAACGTATTTGAACTTCAGTGGATGAATAAAAAGTATTATTTTATTAATGATTGGAAATTTGTAGATTTAAAGTGTATCAACCCCTCTACATGGAGGGTCTTCAGTATTACTAGGTTTCAAAATCACTATTCGACAAAGTTCGTGAACATGAACATTTATTCTACGGGTTATATCCGGGAATAACAAGAATTTTTTAAATATTACATTAAGGTATCCGACTACGTTCGGAACCGTGATTTTAAAAAAGCGCATAAATGGATAATTTTCATGATATTTAGAGTCACTTAGACTAGAATACATGTATAAAATTGTTTTAAAGGGTTTTGACAAAAAAAAAATATTTAAATAAAGATATTTCGGCAAAAGTAACTTTAGAATAACCTTTTTTCAAAATGTTCTCCTTTTGTGAAAATACTTCCATTATAATAATATTTTGCCTGTATATATCAGACCCTGTCAGAGCTCAACTATGATTTTGAAAAAATTTATATTATTTTCAGAGTTACAACCCATTGAAATAATTATCGGCGTTTTTTTTCTTAAAATTTCTCCCCTCTGTTGTCGTAAAACATTAGATAAACCCAGTTCTAAGTTTTATATTTCAAAATTCTAGTTGAGCTCTGTACAGAGGTTTGAGCTGTATCAGGCAAAATATTATTATAATAGAAGCATTTTTCACAAAAGGAAATATTTTGAAATGGGGGCATTCTATGTTCATTTTGTTAAAATGTTGTACTTAAATAATTTATTATTGTAATACTATTCTTAAAACACTTTTATATACATTTTCTAATCTAAGTGACACTAAATATCATAAATATTATCCATTTATACGCTTTTGCAAAATCACGGTTCCGAACGTAGTCGGATACCTTAATATCGGTTTTATTTCAAGATATATTTCAAAACATTATTTCTTATTTACCATGATATCCGGCGTAAAACACGCATCTACATTTTCAAGCAGCAATTTTTAGATTTTAAGTATATTCACTGTATAACTCGCCCCCTTTTTGTACTTAGAAATTTGAAATGTACGTGCAAAATGGTATTATTTCTTGAAATCATTTATTAGAGACATTATATTCTAAGCTTTTTAGTAAAAAAATAGTATACTTCTAGAATTACAACCCTTTAATTTCACAAAGAATGCCATTTTTTCTTAAGTATTTCAATGTATGCAAAGTCTAATTTTTTATTACGTTCATTTTTAAATTTTTTTAAATTCTCATTTTTATACCCAGTGTATAACGCGCACCCATAAAAAAATTCGACCTTTTTGAGTGTTAAAGGGGCGCGTTATACGCCGGATTTTAAGGAAGTTAGTAAAAATCTTATTAGTTGTAAAGGAGATGCTTTCTACGCTATCCCAAAACGAAGTACGATGGGATAAGGAATTTTACTTAGCACGAATAACTGTTTCACAAAGTGAGGGGAGATGTAAATTTTCAATAATATGTATTTGACATTTATAGATTTAGCACAATTATACACTCAATATTCATATATTAAATAAAAACAACTAACAAGACTTTCCAGGCTTTTTGTTTTCATTTTCATATACACGGCATTACTTTTCGTGTACTTTGAAATTTCGGATATAATAACTCTTTTTCTAAGGCCAGAATTTTATAATGGAAACACCACAAATTTATTTAAAAAAATTTCCAGCTATGCATTATATTCCGATAGAAAGTGTGTGATTCAATTTAGAAGAAATAAATTTATTTTGTATAATCATTTCTTGAAATGAAATGTTTTATGAAATTAAATACACAGATAAGTGACCTGTATTAAAGTAAGATTACTTCCGAAAAAACTTATGTGTTTCGACTTCGTTGGAATAAGATCAGTGTGGAATTAAAAAAAAGCTCTTAAAATATCGTGGAAAAAGGCCAGTGGGAAATCGTAAATTTACTTTCAGAGGCGTCTCTACCACCGTATCAGCAGTGTCAATGATACGGGGCCCCCAAGCTACAAGGGCCCCAACATATACAACCGAACAATCGTAAAGTGTTGAAGAGCACCTAAAACAGGACCCCAAAGAAATTTTGATACAGGGCCGACTCTGGTCCAGCTACGCCACTGGAAGAGAGTCAACTCCATTAAAAGATACGTTAATCCAATATACTTTGTAAGCAGTCTGTGTTTGTTTACTTTCTTGGAACTGTTCACACATCCACGTTTTCATTAGTAATGAACTAAATTTTCTTTAACAAATTATGGCAATACAAGTTTTCTCTTAAAGTTTTTACAGGATCAAAGTAATATTTACACATTT
This sequence comes from Trichonephila inaurata madagascariensis, assembly GCA_019973955.1. Taxonomy (NCBI): domain Eukaryota; kingdom Metazoa; phylum Arthropoda; class Arachnida; order Araneae; family Nephilidae; genus Trichonephila; species Trichonephila inaurata. The sequence goes on along the minus strand of BMAV01011750.1, from coordinate 229,957 downwards.
TTTTTTCATTTATCATTTGACATGTCTTAATTTTATAGGTTAATTAGAAATCCTTATAAGGAAAGGGGAAGGAGAACTAAAAAAAATTTTTCAGAGCTTTAAGGTAATGGTGCAGTCACCGTTTATGCCTCAAGCCACGCAAACAATTTATACATTTTCTTTCTTTTTTTCTTTAAATTTTGCGTCGAAAACGATTTAGATATTGCGGGGAATTACCATTGCTTTTTGTAATATTTTAGTTCCTTAATTGTTTAGAATCTTTGCTTAGCGTTGAATGCAACGTTGAGCTGAATATGCTCGTGCCATGCCTCTTCGGAAAGATCTAAAATAACCGAGGTAGCCTAGTGATCACGGTCATGAGCTCGAGCCCTAATGGTATTGAAGACACGATGTGTAGAAGAGCTGATGCGTGTTAAGCCTGCCATGGCTCAAAATCCACCCACTGGTGAGATAGTTTGGAAAGGGGTAGGGGGTTCCAGCTCAAGTGTCGTTTTCGACACTTGACCATGGCTCAACATTACAAGATCCGTCGCCAATAGCCCTAGTGTTACCTTATATTGCGACTTAATAAACATTCACTCACTCAAAATCCTCTCGTTGATGTTTGGAGAGTAGAGTATCACCTCATGTACAGGGACGTCTTAAGGCATGGGCCAACTGGGCCTCAGCCATAATGGGGGCCTCATCTCGTTCTCGATTCAGCCTTAATAAGATCACGATTCGAATAATTTCAATGGTCAAATGTTATTTCCGGTTGCATTCTCCGAAAAACTGGGAATTTCGGACGATAGGTCAACAGGCTATATCTGATGACCATCGTCTATGTATAGGCCTAGGTCCAGTTGGTTTGTGTCACTGTAAGTCATGCACATTTATTCGTCTCGGGTTATTATTTGTACCAGTTTTTGACATCGTGTGTTATGTTATGTCTAATTTTAAGGCTAACAGGTGGGTCATACATTTGTGTAAGGGCTCAAGGCCTACTTTTGCGTAGGGGCCCAGGGCTTCAAGAAGTCATAAGACGTCCCTGCTCTTGTGTAATCGTCACTTTACTGTGGTTCAAACTTACGAGGTCCTTTGCCAATGGTACTTGTGCTGCTTCAGAGTGCATAAATCAAATTAAATCAACCACAGAAAAGCTTTGGTAGAAAAATTCAACTTACGTGTAAAGATGGAGATTTCTGCTTATGAATTATTATTCTGCAGAACTAATCGAGCAAATAGCATATATTCCTTAAAAATTCATATTATTTTTTTCCTATTAGATATAATATGCCCCAGTGTTTTTACGGACTTAAATTGGCTAGAGTAAGTAGGTTAGAGAATAAAATTCGGGTATATATACGGACAATACGAAAATTACCATTGATGAATGTACTTCAATTTCTGTAATAACAATTCTCTCAAACGATCGAATGGTGATCGAACCAATTTATTCTCTCTTTCATTAAACCGTGCCATTGATCAGTCTTTCTAGGAGGCATGGGAACAACCTCAACTCGAAGAAAGGATTACAGACCCTGCGGTGTTTTCGAAACTCCTGAACGGACTGACGAAAAATCGGTGTCACACTTTCAGCCGTGACGGACCATCACTGCGCATGCTCGTCCGCCGAAAGGGAGTTTACCGGTCCCTATGTAGGCCAACGTGTTTCGGTTCTGTTTTTGTTTGGTTTCTTTTCTAGAAAGAAAAAAATAAAAATAAAAATAATAAAGAATGAAATAAAGAAAAGGAAGAAGAAAATGGAGATTGGTTCTTAACGGATCGAGTGTGTAGCGAGTCAGTGTAAGGACCAGCAGCCGAAGTGAACGCATGTCGAATTTTGTGTGTTGTTGTGTGCTCCAATTGTGATTTCTCCTTCAGAGAGTTATTAAAGAGAAAAAGGATTAGACATGAGGTCGCTACGGAACATCGCTCAACAGGTAAGTACCCGCCGGCGTTGTTTGATGGGGAATTTACACGTTCTTTGATCTATATTGCTTAATTTTTGGTGCCTTTGGACACTTTGCTATTGATTGTGTGCAGACTTATTTGTCAATAATGTATTGATAGAGCTTTTTTTTCTTGTTATTTAATTATCGGAAGGGATACCATTATGCGTTAGAGTAGTGGAGAAATGATTACATGTCACATGTAGGTCTTGCATAATTTTTAATTTTATAGATCTATATGTATTATTATTTTTTAGTTTTTTTCAACAATTTTTTTTTGAGATTGTTTATTTTTTAATTTAATTTGTAAGTTATGTAATAATAGAACTAGTTATGATGGAAACAAACTCTTGAGTGAAATAGTTTCCGTAAAAATATATGTAATAGTTAAAAAAGAAATACATAACATAAAAAAAATACTGATTTCTTTTCATATTATTGCTGGGATTGATTATTTTGCAACAAAATTCAGCAACTAGAATTCTATGAAAGGAAGATATGTTAAAAATTATATTAGCTGATCATGAAATCTAAGTAATAAATCAAAAATGTGAAATGGTTTGAGGCATTTAAGTTGCTTGTTTTCAATGTAGAGCTATAAAAACAATTATTAGTAATAGTTATACACAAATAAAAAGTTACAGTTAAACTAACTTATGGATTATTTTTTAAAATTAATTAAAATATATAATTAAAATTATTGAAAAATACTTGATTTTCAAAGTTTGCCTTCTCTTTACTTCAAATACCTATATATTTATACCAAATATGGACTAAAAATTAAATAATGATTTTAGTTTTATTACATTAAATTACTGTTAAAATATAAATCAAAATTCTCATGTTGTTAAATTAGGCACATTATAAATAATTATAAAATATTGAGGAATTAATCAAAATATTTTTATGCGTTAATTCTTAATAATAAAAATACTTGTATATATAACTTTTTTTTATACGAAAAAATTTTTATATTTTCATCAAAAATATAAGAATATGAGAAATTATTTGCCTATATAAAAGAATTATTTATTTGAATAATATATATGTGATATCTTTCTATAGTGAAATAAAATTATAATGACAAATAATTACTGAAAACTTCAATAAATATGAAGCTGTTAATTTGTTCTAAAATTAAAAATAGAGAATTTGTGTATACAGAGTCAGATAATGATTAAGATTACATGAGCTTATTTAGATATGCATTTTTTCATTTTTAGTATTGTATCCCGTAGATTAGAACCGAATAAAGAAAAATTGATTCCTTAGGAACGATGAATAATTATCGATAAACAAAATTGTTTTATAAAAAAACAACTCTTCCAGCTGAAAATAAAAATAAAATTTTTTTTGGTGTAAGTACACGATTATAATTATCAATAAAAATATTAAAAATAATAAGTTTATTTTTTTTTTTTTTTATTTTTGCTGCGTTTTCTAAAAGTTAAAAATAGTTACCGTATAATCCCGAGTATAGCGCAAAATTTTAACACACAATAAAATAAAATAATAAAATAAATAAGATTTGAAATTTACGGGTGTAGGCGTTACACGCCCGATATAAAAATGATAGCTGTAAAAATACAAATAAAAAGAGGGATGAATTCAAAAAATTAGATTTCTTCATAGATAGAAATGCTGTTTATTTAAAAGAAACTAAATATCTAATGAACTTGAAGGGTTTTAGCCCTTGAAGTATGCTATATTTTTCAAAAGCCTTGGATAATACCTTGAATAAATTACTTTAAAACATTTATATGCATTGCACTCGTACATTTTAGGTTTATTCGTAAAAAAGACGGTGCGCATTATACGCCGTTATATACAGTAGTAGTTTTTTTGTTGTTGTTCATCCATATTATTTTTTAATCGAACATCACATAAACTCTTATAAACTATTTTTCTAGTAAAAAAATCACATGTAATAATACTCTTAAATTGAATTTTTAATTAATTTTGATTACACCTTTTAATTGATTATATCTAAAGAAATGCAAATTGTAAATGAATTTTATAGTTTCTGTTCAAATACATCTCATTTTTCAGAATAATTTTCTAAAAATATCTCCTTTTGTATTTAAAACCACCAAAGTAATTATTCGAAAGAAAATTCCTTGCAATTCAAATTTCGCTTTCAAAAATAGCTTCAAGCCGGTCACGATCAGTAAGAGCGAAGTGGTTAGTTGAAGGAAGTCGCCTTTGTTTGGAATGGCCACAACCACACCCACAAAAATCTCCAGAACCCACCCACCCGATATAGAGAATGCGGGCATTTAAAATGGAAAGTTTTTCAATGCTGGCGTCATTTAATGCTCATTTATATCGTTTTTTCAATTTTTCACTCATTCTCATGAAAGATAATTTATGTCTAAAAGATGAAATGAAAAGATGGTTATTTTCTAAAAGTGAGAATGAGTAGTTTATTATTTTAGTTTTTGTGAGAGTTCTTCACCTGTGATTCGAAATTTATTACATACGTACATAATTTGGGGGAGGAACCTCTATTTCAAGGTCAATTGTCATATCTTTATCATCTAATGAGGCCTTTTGAACGATATATTTTTAAACGAAAATCCATTATTTTTCATTAACAAATTATTGAGGATTTTGGACACAAAAGCCAAGCAGTATTAAACTCTTGGAGCTGTAATTAGAGCATTTTTTTATTTTATATATTATTTATATGCAATGTCTTTCAAGTTCTTCGTATGGTTTAAATGGAAAAGAAAGCCGCTATATTAAATTATCGACTATCTTCTTAAAACTGATATTTTTTAACTACCTAAAGCTGATTAAGAAATATGTGTTTCGAAACTGGTGTATATACGCATATATATACATATATCTTATATTCCCGTGTATAAGCCAAGAATATTTGGAATTTTAATGTGGTCGATTTGCATATAAAGATCTATTAATTTCGGAAAAAAGTAGTCTTAAGAAAAACATTTTATTTATTTATTTTCCGCTATCTATGCACAAGAAATTTAAATCTTTAGTTTTGAGGTATATTTTGAATGGAACTTTATTCTAAAAAGGAAAGAAAAAAGTCACATAAAACATTCAAAGTCAAAGTCTAATCCGAGTTTCCGTATAGTTCGTAAAATTCACATTCATTCATTGGGATGTCTAAATGCATATGACCATCATGCTGCGAGTTTCCCTTCTAGGACAGGAAACGTATAATGCACCGTATGCAAATTTCTCTTCCATCTCATTTTCTAAATAAAAAAAGAAAGTAAAACTAAGGCAGATTGTATTCAAGGTAACAAATGAATGGGAACAGTGTGTTAGTTTCAGATAGGGTTACAAGAAAAAAAAATTGTCATTGGCGTCTGACGTTTTGCTTTACAGCACTCATTACACAATATCTCACGGCATGTTTGAAAATTACAAGAATTTTTTTTTTTCAATTTGGCTTATATACGTTCAGAATTTTGGGTAAATTTTTGAAGAAAAACGCACTACCGGCTTATACACGGATTGGCTTATATTTGTAAATATACGATATATATAATATATATATTATATATATATATATTACAAATAATTGAAAACGAGAATCATATGCTTTAAAATTACACACTTACATATAAATGTATATATACGCATGTGTGTATGTAATGTAAGTATATTAATAGTCTGTGTGATATTTTTGGCAGTTGAAAAATAAATGTTTGGTTTGGGATGTGACATTTTTTTAATTTACTTTGAAGCTAGAAGCATTTTGTGTTTTATATCCTATTTATATATTCCATCTCTAATCCTTTTTATTCTAAACAGTTCGGTAACTTTAAAGAGATACGCGTTCTAAAGATAAGTAAAAATGTAATTCAATTTGTGATTTTTAAATCATGCATTTCGATTTTATAAACTATCATTAAAAGAAAGTTATCTTTCAAAAGCCGGTGGAATTTCTTTTACGAGGAAACTGTTCATCAATAACGAGTTCTTAACGGTGACAACTTTTCAAAACTCTCACCTAATTTATTGTTCAGCGACAGAAATAGTTTATAGTTTGGTGCTTTTTTTTTTGCTTAGAATTTTAAATAAAAGGATTAATTGCTTGCAATTTCTTGGAGCAATGTAATTAAGTGTTTGATTTCGCAGTTGTAGTCGCAATTGTTTGTTTTGAAAATTGTAAGTTTAGATATTTACCAGAAAATGTGTGTTTGTATATATTTATATATTATCTTATATACCCAGATTTTAATAATCCATGTAATATCCTTCTGTGGGAGGATACATATGTGTGCATAATATAATTGATATTTTTAGCAACGAACTTAAATTTCAAAATTATAACTCAGAGAATAACCTACAAAAAATACTTACCGATGTTTGGGAAAGAACAACTATTATCACTTGATGTTTCCATTAGACGACGTAATTAGGGCTTTTGAATTCTAACACATACCAGTCCGGCTTATACGGATTAGTTTCGTAATTGCTAGCTTGGAACCCACCCATTGATTTCGTCATTTGTGACATCAATAAGGCGTTCACACGAGTTAAAATCTCCTTCCAGCGAACGAGCTGTAACTCCTGTCTTTCTTCCTTCCCTAACTGATTATGTAAAACGTAGAATTGTTACGGTGGAAACTGACACATGAACTAGTAAAATAAAAGTAGAAAAAATATTTTCTTGGAAAGTAGGTATAGCTGACTTCGTATTTGAAGTAAATGTAAATGGGATTCTAAGAAAAACACCTCCTCAATATGTTCAAATTCTGTATACTTTTGAGTTTGCAAGAAAACGTCACTCACAATGTGCGGTTGTTGTTATGAATGTGAATTATCTGCTGATAAATCAATGTTATAAGTGTAAATGTTATAAGTGTTAATTTAAACACGTAATTCCCATCATGACGACTAAAATGCTATTTAATCATAGTTCATTTATGAAAGATGAACGATTTCTTGAATTATTTTCGTCAAATTTCCTAAACAAACAAATTTCTTTTTAAAAATAACTAGGATTAAATGTCAATCATGAGCTTTTCCCATGATATCTCCTTGAATATCAGTCGAGTCATATACATTGTATTTAATTTTTCCTGTTTCTCTTGAATTATCTGAAGGATTGTTAAAAATAACTTTTTCATCGTTTTATTATTCTGGTTACTGGTATTTGCTCATAATTCCTTATGTTGAAAGTACATAGTTGTTCATTTAAGGTTTCTGAATGCATGCTTGTATATAACAATAAATGATCAGTATATTTTATATACCAGATACGAGTATAAGACTTATACTATGTGATAACAATTACTATTTTATTACAAGTGTACTGCGCCGTACAATTCTTATAACAATCGCTATTGCCAGTCACGTGTACTTTATATTATATTGCTACACTATTTCTATGTTTATTTCTTTTTGTTATACTATTCGCATTTCAAATAAATATGTGATTGACCGATCCTAGTTCAAAACATTTTATGTAAAAAGTATCTTAAATAATAATCTAAACTTTTGTTCAGAATTTCTGTTTTTAAGAAGCATTTCATTACTATAATAAATTTTTTAAAAGATAAATTTATTTCCAGTTAAGACCTTAGAAAAAATTTGCTTTTAATACTAAAAAGTCTTATTTTAAAAATTACTAAACCTGTTATAACTGTGTAAACATATAAAACAAAGTTTTAAATATATAAAATTTATTTATATTGTGTTTTGACGCATGTAGAGGAAATCGTTTGAAAAATATTCAAAATATATCAAATATAATAAATGAAATTTTTTAAGAAAAATTTTTCCTGTTTCTGAGGCAGAGAGTTTCGTAAAACTCGACTTTCTGTTTTGCGTGAAAAAAAAAATTTTTTTTTATATCTATTACATTTTCAAACACTTTTTCTCTTCTTTTTAAACTTGTTTTGTTAATTGAATCATTTTATTTAATAAACAAAGATAGGATTCAAAAGTTTTTTTTCCTCTTTTTTCTTCTTCTTCTGATGATTAATGTTTTTACGTATTCATTGTTTTGTGCTTAATATTTCCCTTCGTTTTCTATATAAAACACATCACAAATATAATTATACAGTGGATTTTAAATTATTAGTAAAGAAAAATAGTAAGTTAACTATCTAAAGAATGAAAAGCCAAACAAACCTTCATTGATAAATCCCTACCTTTACAAGATGGTTACTCTTAGTATTTTTCGTTTTTTCTTCTTTTGATTTAAAAGTTATAGCTATAGTTAAGTTTATTTGAAACGCTAAAATCACTAAATAAAAATGCTGAGACTTTTTTAAGTTTTCTTTAAAACCAAAAGCTTTCTAGTAAATCAATGCTGAGTTCTCATTTTAAAAAGCAAATGCCACTACAGAGTGTTGTAATGTGAATGCTTTCTAGAATTGTAATCTAGAATTTTTAAGTTCCAGAAATTTTTAGCAAGATACGTACGCCAGTATGGATAAACTACATCGGATTTTTTGCCTCTGTTTTTTGTTTCAAATCCGATTTGTGATTTTGTGCCAATTTCAGGATCACTTTGTTTACAAATCGGTATTAATACAAAGCACCTAATTTTTTTAAAAAAATAGTTTTTGATATCAATTATATTTAGTTTAAAGAATATAAACAATTAAGCTATTAAAAATGTTTAGTTATAATTCTAGATAAGAACTTTAATGTTTTATTTTGTTGAAGTTCTTATACAGTTGTATTTTCTCCCAGAAATCTTTAAAATTAATTTTAAGACAAAATTTTCTTAGAAAATCCAAGCCTTTTTTTTAATTAAATGGTCATTTAAAAATTAAAAAATCCAGAATTTATTAATGTATTAGCATTTATGATTAATTTTCAAAATAATCGAATATACATAGATATAAATATTTGAAAAACGATTTGCTGTTATGTAATGATGTATCTTAATGGATTATCTTACAATGGATTATTTCTAATTTACTTAAATAAAATTTTTTTAAAAAAAAAGCAAAAGCATTTTTAACTTCTACCACATACCTTGAGCATTTTTTTAGTAAACCTTGGTTTCTTGTAAAAACATATTCTTTTAAAATTACATATACCCACAAAAATAAAGACTTCTTTTACTAAAATATTCTCTTTCTAATATTTACTCAAATATGTAAGATAGATATGATTTATAACATCATGTTTATATCAACGATGCATAAAAAAGCAACATGGAGAAAATTGGTGATGAACCTCGTAATTTTAAAACCTTGATGAGGTGACGAAAACGTCATGTGAGCTGACATCCTCCTTTCCAGACAACTACACCGCGTCAACGGGGGAACATTGAGCCACGACAGTTTAATGTGCATCAGCCCCTATACATGGCAATCTTTAGTAGCCCTAGGGTTCGTATTTTTGATGCAGTTCGTGACCATGACTATTGGGCTACCGTGGCTACATTGAAGGAATTGGAACTAATTTAGTTTAACGAAATGAAGTGACCTAGTTCCTATTTTGATTTGTGTGTATCTGACTTCCTATGGAGTCAGGAACTACATCTGAATAAATGATATTATAAACAAGATTATACCACATAAATTTAATTATTATTTTTATTTAATAACACTATAAGATAACTCAAATTTTGATTTGGAAGAATTAATAAACTAGAAGAGTTTTTATTTGTAATGCTAAACATTTTAAAACTTCTTTTTTTTAAAAAAAAAATTGTTTATTAAAACTTTTAAAAATTATTCTGACAATTGTGCTGTAGTTATTGGATGAGTTGTATCTGTATGATTCTGTAATAGAGATGATATTTTTTTTATTTCGTAAACATACGGAAGAATTTTATAAATTCGTCTGTATATTTAATCGTCTGAATTTTATGAATTCGTCTGTATATATAATCGTCTGAATTTTATAAATTCGTCTGTATATTTAATCGTCTGAATTTATAAATTCGTCTAGAAGTATTTAATCGTCTGAATTCTATACATTCGTCTTCAAAATTCAAACGAAAAAGAAAAAAAAAATGCATTTTTTAAATTTCTTATTAATTTATTTAAAAAGTCATATTATTCATTAAACTTCTCGTGATTTCAAAATTACCAAATAAAATCCAATACGATTGCATTAAGGAGGAAAGTCTTAGCAAATAGCGGCAACTCGAATTCGAGCCACAATGCGGCTTTCGAAGATTTGGGCTATTTGGAGTTATGACTGCCTCTTATTAATGTTCAGCGAAGCATTTCACAGTTGACAAGGACAAGAGATATTTCAAATGCTTTATTATGGTAGAATGAATGTTCGGTATTATGATGAAAATTCGGACGTCGAAGCAATTCCGTATTTTCGACATGAAATGTCTTATGATAAGCGGAGAGTTGTCATGGATGTCGCGTATATATTTTTTTTCTAAATAAAAATCAGTTTGATTCTTTGTCATTTCCTATTTTGTATGTCCATTTATTAGATTTATATCGACTCTAGTACGGATAAGTATTATTGGTACCTACTTCTAAAAGCGTATTTAGGTTTCCATATCATTGAAATAATTATTTTATATTTACTCTATGACAGTGCTTCACAAACTTCAATAATATTTGCGACCCAATTTTCAATTATAATTTTCATCGCGCATCCTCCATAAAATAACAATGTATTGAATTCAATAATAATATATACTTTGATCGCTAAAGTTGCCATTATATATATATATATATATATATACATATACACGACTTTAATTATAAAACCACAAATTATCACGATAAGAAACTTAAAATTAGGTATATTAATATTATATACAAGACAAACCCATAGAGAAATCTTCTACCGAAAATTATTAAATTTGTTCTTAACTTACGTTAGTATTGTTAAATTAATAATTAAATACGCGTTGTGCACTACTGATACTTTTGCGCGTATTATATCAATGTAAATGTAGGCTTTCTATTTTTTTTATAATGTCAGAATACAGCTTTTGCTTTGCTTTTTTGAGTAAATTAATACTTTTTAAAAATAATCTTTTGTTTTCGACTTTTCGATATGCTAGCACCCTCACCTAGGGTTATCAAGCCCCCTGGGAGCCCCACCGTTTGAGAAACGCTGCTGTATGGCCGATAAGATATTTATTTTGAAAGAAATTATTGGTGTAAAAAACTCGTAATTTTCAAGGTTTTGCTACGGACTACGTTCAGAACCATGAATTTGCAAAAGCGTATGAATGAATAACTTTTTTTTAAATATTTATTGTCATTTGAAGTAGAACATACATATAAAGTTATTTTAAGAATATTGTTAGATTAATAAGTTATTTAAAGCATTTTTTTTTTGGCAAAAAAAAAATAAATAAATGTAATAAAATAACATATTTTTAAAAGTGTCCTTTCATGAAAAATGTTTCTTTAATAAAAATGTATGTCTACATATATATTAGGACTTCTGCACATGGGCTGAAGTAGGATTTTTTAAATATATAATTTAAAAGTGGATTTATTCATATTTTAATTATATTAGGGTAGAGAAATTTTAAAAAAAACTATTATTATTTCAATTAATCGTAACTCTGAAAATAGTATTTCTGCTTCAGTTTCTGTGGAGAAGTCTTAGCTATAATATAGGTACAATATTGTGTGTTATTATAAAAGCAATTTTTATTTATGGATTTTTCTTTGAAAATATGTTATTCTTTCTTCTTTTTTCACCAAAATATTGCATTTAAATAATTTTGTTTTGTAATAATATCTTTAAAACGATTTTATACGTTTATTCTATTTTAACTGACACTAAATATAAAAAAAAATATTCATTTCTACTGTTTTGAAAAATTACGATTCCGGACGTTGCCAATCACACTTCAAAATGAATAATGGGCTGCGGTAGCCCAGTGGTTAAGGTATCGGACCATGGCAGGCATGTCATGAGTTCGAGCCCCTGCACCACCAAAGACCCGCCGTGTAGGGCAGCGATGCACGTTAAATCGTCGAGAGCTGAAACGTCCCTCCCGTTGGTGGTGTGGTAGTTAGGAGAGGGGGGGTGCCAGCTCAGGTGTCGTCCACGTCACTTGACCATGGTTCGGGGTGCAATTACGTGGTCCGGTCGTCGCCAAAAGCCTCGCGTAGCTGAACAATGCAACGTTAATATTCACCTTCACTCACTCAAAATGAATAATTTCGAACGAATTAACTCACACTTTTTAGAAAGAATTACATACCTTAAGAAAGAAATAATATTTATAAATTATTCTACAAAAATTACTTTTGCTTATATTAAATTATAAACATCACTTTTTTTTTTTACTGGTATATCGTTTGATATAACACCTGCATTTATCTTTTAGAATATTGATCAATAACAAGAAGAAAAATGAAAGCTATTTTATTCATTTTTATTATTCACAGAATTTTCATCATCAAATGAAAACAACAACAAAAAAAAAAAACCCCGAGCGTTGGGTCAGTTACAACAAATCAAAATTCGAAAAAGAAATTAAAAACCCCTTTCCCAACTTCGTTGAAAACAACCAATTTTTTCAATTTAATTTAATCTTTGAATCAAAACCGGAAGAGGGGGTTAAACCCTTGATTTATTTGAAATAAAAGGGCATTTTAACGCTTGAATGTTAAGCGTTGATACAAAATTTTGTGTAAAAAAAAAACGAGTTTTGTTTTGTGCTGCATTTAAATATAACAATACTCTCCAACCAGTTTTTTTGTTTATTTCAGGATGGGAAAAAATTTTTACCTTTTAAAAAATTTTATATGGAAGGGGTAAAATACGTTTTTTCCCCGATATGGGTGGGAAAAAAACACATTTTGGGACACATATTTATGAGGATTTTAAATATTGGGAATATAAAATATTTTCCGATCAGGAGGTTTCAACCTCACCAATAGATCCCCAAAAATACGCATTCCCCTCCGGGAAATGTGGGTTTTTCGGGAGAAGGAAAAGCGACAGGAAACGCGGGGGATTGAGGGGGAGGCTCCTCTTTCGAAGAGGGTTCACGTTTTTCGGCAAGGGGGCGGGGTTTTTTGGGTTCCCCTGAAATAACCCCCTTAAAGTTGTAACCCATTTTGGTGAAATAAATTTAACATTAAATCTAAACTTATCTGCTTATTTCTTTGAATATAAATCCGGGAAAATAGTGACTTAAACCCCAGACAACAAAAAAAGCCCCTTGTATTAAAAAACACCCCCCATTTATTTTTATTAAAAAGTACAAAAATAAACAAAGAAGGGTTTTTTTCTTTAATCATTATTTTCATTCGCGTTTTTCTTTTATTTTTCGAACATTTTTTTTCTTCAAATTTAATTGCAATAGTTGAGTCAAAATATTTATATTTGACTGTTCGCACAAAAAAATAATAACATCAGGAAAAAATTTTTTATTGTTTATCTAACAAACCTTTTAAAAGAATTTGGGGAAAAAATTGAATTTGGTTGTTGTTACTAATGCCACCTAATCGGCAAAGGCCAAATCGAGACCCTCGAAATTCATCATGGCAAAGGGCTAAGGTGACGCCTGTCGTTAACCGTAGCTTTGAGCACTATACAGGTGACAGTACGATTCGGCTCATTTCCATGCCAATTTTGAGAGAGGGTGGTCAGGGGAGCGTCCCACCTCTCTTTCCCTTCCATCAATCTCACAAGAGGACTGGCGGTCGACGGCTATTTAGAGTATCCGCAAGCCGTGAAGGCACTATACATTTACAAACATACATGTCTTCTCCGGGATTCGAACCCAGGTCTTACGGCACAGCAGCCAGTGTTGTTACCCTTATACCAGATGGTTGACAAAACTCGCAATAGATACTGTTTAGTGTCATAGTGAGAAGACCGATTGATAGAAGGCTGAATAGTGGCAGCGGTAACCGAATGGTCTTGGTTGTGAACTCATGACCGGCGTTATTGAGTCATGGGTTGGAGTCCCGGTTCCACTGAAGACACATCATGTAGAAAGGTTGAGGCGTATGAAATTTGTTGAGGCTCTCAAAGTCCTGACGTCGGCTTGTGGAATTTCGGAGAGTAGGGTCCTAACTCAGGTATCATCCTCATCACTTGATCATTGTTAATATTTAGGAATTATGTCGTCAATAGCACTCGTGCAGCCTCAAAGTGGGACTTTAATAAGAAATCAAATCTGCTGAGTCTGGTTAAGACAGCATTTGTTTTATATTTACTCTTTTTATTTATTGAGCATAAAATACTATGTATTGAGTTAGAATTAATTTATCGAGTGATTTAAGAAGAGAAACTTGTAGGAAGGTAATAACAAATGACAACGGTTTATAAAAGAGTTATTATTAAGTTATTCTATTTATAATAATATGCACAAAACAATGTTATAAGTATATCCTATACCATATCACAGTGATCTCCAACCCCTAGGCCACGGACCAGTATTGGGCCGCCTAAGGAATATTAAATTATTTCAATTTTATTAGTAATGATTTATCCTGTTTGTAACTCTCCATAGAAATCACTTTATATATTCCATGTTAAATAACTTTATATTAATTGTTTGGTGTTATTGTATTTTATTCTGAAGGCAATGTTTAAATACAAAATTATAAATTACAATTATTACATCAAAACAATCTAAAATAAACCAGCAATCCCCACATTCAGCGATCGTTAAAATTCATACATTAACCGGTCTACAGCGATAAAAAGGATGGGAAGCACTACCATAACAGATCATCACAAGGCAACCTCTCAGCCATTCCAGGATGGACTTTTTTGCTACTTTGACTGTGTCTCCAAGTTCTTCATAGCCACGCCCTCTCTCCACGAACTAACATAATCAGGCGGTCACTCCAAAACTCGCTCCTCAGCGCACCATTAGGGTGGATAAGAATCCCTCAGCGAAAATGCCAACGAACCAGCGACCATAACAAATCTAGTCCTTAAACAATTGTGTTTAGTTTTTGCTTTACATGAACGCTGTTTTAAGATTTTTTTTTTTTTAGAACTGTTTCGGGAATTTCTAAGATTTCCTTGTTGAAATTTTCAGTGAATTTTTATTTATATAAAGAATGACCAAGAAGAATTATTTCATCGTAAAGTAAATAATAACGTCTAAATTTCTTTTATGATTTCACTTTTGTGTAAACAGAATTATGTTAAAACCTACGTATTTTTTGGGAAAAAAATGGAGTGTAATTCTTCCCAGTATATATCTAATCTCAAGTACTTTATTTACAAACTACACCGCCCTAAATAAAAAAAAATATCCAAGGTTTAAAATTAAAATTAAATACTTGATAAAACTATACTCTGATTTTATGCATGTTTCACATGGATATACATTTAATTTGTGTCCAAATTTCAATTCTTTTGAATGTGCTACGAATATCTTCGAATTGATAATCTTGAAAAATTTAACATTCGTTAACTCGAAGAAAACTGTTTAGTAAACAAGTTGAAAGTTCCCATAAAAATTGCTCTAATCTGAACCACAAAATAGGCCAGCGACATAAGTTTTCAAACTCCAGGCTTTCATAGGAAAGAAGAGCATATGTCCTGATTTTAAATAAAATATTCAATTCTCGTATCCAGCAGTCATTTTTCCTGCTCGAGTTTTTACAAGCTATTTTTTTTTACAGCTGTGTAGAAAGCATCTGCGCTTCTAAAGGAAAACATCTTGTGGTCTCATTTGTAGATAAACGTTACAATATCGTTCTTTCTTTTTTTTTTGTATAGCTTAAAAAAAACTATTGCAAAGTAATTCAAGTCATTGTTATGCGCGTTACGAATGATTGTTAGTAAATATATTCTATAAACTCTTTCAGAGATATCTCAAACAATTGTGATAATGACCGATAGAGGTGAAAATATTTATTACATTATTTTTCATTCTGAGCTCGAAGTCAGGTCGTACTGTCTCTATTATAAAGTATTGTAAAGTGAGAGATAATATTTTCAGCAAGAATGAATATTTGGTGCTAACTTTTAAGAATAATTTTGTGGATTCAATCAGAGCTGAATTATCAAAATGAAGTAAGAACAATAATGAAATGGATTACCAATGTGGATAGATACGTTGAGCTGAAATAGCAGAAACATTTGAACCGTAGTATGAGTCCTGAATTCAATATTACTAGTAGAATTTTCCTCCGGCGTTTTAATTATAAAGATTCATCTCAATAGGAAAAATGAAACTCTGATATGGGATACTAGTTTTGTATACCTAATAGAATTAACTGATTGCAAGGATTTTTTTTGTATAGAAAACTTTTCTATTCTAGATAATTTTAAAAGTAAAGTATGAAGTTGTGTAATTGTAAATGGTTGGTTTTTTTATGCCAGAACGATCACGCTAATGAATTAAAAATATATTTCAGGAGTGAAAATTTAAAAAAATTATATTTTCGTAAAACTGTGATTATGTTTGTTAGCAATTTCTTTGTCTTCTTTTTTGTTGTCATGATTAACATTGCTCATACTGAAGGAAAAGTTTTTTTTGCAATAAACAATAAAAATAATACCAACTATAACTATTTTTCACCAATATATCTCATACTGGTATATATAATTATTCACAAAATAAAAACGTATTATTATTGATCGGTTTTGCTTAAAAAAATATTTAATTTTTTCCATGTTTCAAATTGTCAAAGAAAAAAGAATTTTTTTTTTTTAGATTCGAATTAAAAATAACAGCATATGTTTTTCTCCCGCCAAACTACTAGAATATTTTGTCCAATCTATGAATCACTTTAATTTGTCAAAAGAATACTATGTAACAGCCTTTTTTAATCAATGATTATATCAGCGGGAAAAAACTTTAATTGAAAATGTCTTTCTAGTTCTCAACCTAATTTTTATTTTTCTTTGAATAATGGTGGTTTTTCCCTTTTCAGTCGTGAAAAATACTTTCATTCAAACTGTTTTCATGTGTAATCTTTTTTATAGCGGTTTCAGTTAATATCCGTTAGCTGTGAAATGTTATGTCATTTTGAAAACTTCTTACGCAATAACCCACTCGGAGTAGGTGAAGGCTATTTATTTCAATGTCATTTAGTCCTAAACACTTCCTGATATAGACCCACTGCCTGTTAAAATTTTCTGAAGCACGATTTCAGTGCGTTTGGAAAATTATTTTGAAAACATTTTTAAATTTAATAAGAGTGGCCACAAATGGCGTCGTAGTAACTATTCTTTATGCTGTATGTTTGAATGTGTGAATTAAATACCGGTTAAAAATATTGAATTATTATGATTTTCTACAATTTTCTTTATATATTACGATGATTTCCTTTATAATTTATGATTAGTTAAACTTTAAATAAAATAATTATTTCACTTATGAGCTAGGGATGAATGGAATATTAAAGGCAATAAAAACATTAAAATAACAAAATCCAAACTGATGTTGCATAGCATTGTTCTTGCTTTAAATAATTTTCTTTCAAATATTCTGATTAATTTTTTTCTACGTTGATGTATCTTATACGTTATTAACGTATTACTTTTTCTCAAAATCGGTAAGTTGAACTTTTAATATATGTTATAAGGAACTACAAAATTTCCTGAATAGTTTCATGTTTTTACAAAACCTTTTTGAATTTGATCCTTCCTTTATTTAAAAAAAAATCTGAACTTACGGTTTAAACTAAGTATTTTATTTTACTAACTGTGATGAATTTGTATTATTTCTGCTTTCTAATATTTCGTAAAACCTTGTTATACATACTTAGGTATGTAATGAAAATCGTTGAATATTTTCCCTTCTACCTGAATGAAATACACATTATATTAAAGAAAACAATTTCAAATTTAAACATTCCTTTGCTTATTATTCAAATATTTTTTTCTTTCTTCTTGTCAAAAGTATTAGTATTTTTATTTCTCATTTTTCAAAAATGGTTTTTTTTTTAATCTCTGGTAATGTAATTTATCCAGCAGAAAATATTTTAAGCGATTAATTATTTTTTTAAAATCAACAAAGGATATTGTTTGTAATTCGAAATTATTTTTTCTCAGATTTATTGAACATTTAATAATATTTTCTTCGTATTTAATAGAAATTCTTTTTTTATTTGTTTTTGAACGAATGTAATTTCATTTTTTTACTACATTAAAAAGAGAAGCTCAGCTTAATTCCTTGCTACAATTCAAAATGGCCATAACACTGCATTCAAGATCAATTACATAAAATATATTCGACGCTATAAGTTAAAAAACAAAGGAGGGACGTATTCGACGTGACAATCAATCAATAATTACCGAGAATATTTATGAAAAACTGAAAGAATGGAACGTTAGTGGAACTCGACGTTAAGTAATTCGATAAACTTGTGGAATATTTGACCTTTTGAACTATAAACTATTAATCATTAGATGTATTTAACAAAAGACAAAAATTCAACTTGCGAAAAGACAGTTGATGTCTAACAACTTTCACGATTTTGAAAATAACATGCTTGCTTATAAGATATTCGAGAAAGAATTTCCAAACAAAGAAATAAAACAGTGGAAGATGGACAAGATTAATCATTGTGTCTCAAAAAGCAACTAAATCGCGAAAGTGGATGTCCTTGAAAGACCGGATAACAATCCTGTGAAGTGACTCTTGAGGGATTTTGTTGTATACAGTATAATTATATGAAAATTATTTTACTAAGATCTTCTAATGATCATCTTTTATATTGCAAGCGGATTACCATTTGGATAAAAAGAGAAGTTATTTCAAAACATTTGTTAACTGCATATAGAAATACCAGCACAATTATGCACGAAAAGTAATTTATTAGTTATCTACTGGACAAAATAAAAAGAAACTTTTTTCCTATCTGTATTAGAAATATGCGTGGTATTTTTTTAAGCAGTTGAATAACTTTCATTCAGAGAATTTATTTTATAACTCCAATGATTCTCTTAAAGATGGTCTCATATAAATCGCTGCTTATTTATAATGTACATATGCATATAAAAATCCATTCTCTCAATAAAATTTTCATAAACATTTCTATTCATATTTGTTAATTTAGTCCAGAGGTCGCCAAAGTGGCGGTCCGTGAACTACTAATGGTCCGCGAAAAAATTTCGCTGGTCAGCAGAAAAATGTGGAACTCACTCATCACGTTAAGTCTTAAGATGCATTAATTGTGTTCTTAGATCACAATTTTTTTATAAATATATTTAACAGTTAAAAAATCCTATTAATGGTTCGCGGGATTTAAATTATGAATTTACTGGTTCGGGAGGTCAAAAAGTTTGGCGACCGCTGATTTTGTCCATATACACGTTTAAAATATTTTGGAATAACTGAAATTTTAGTAAACTTTATCTCCAGGAGAATGATTGTGTGTGCAAAAATATTTCTGTAGCTGTTAACGTAGCTTGTACAAAAAGGAGATATATATATTTTTTTTACTCATATTGTCGCGGTTCGTCGATCGCGAGTGTGAGAGGTTTCGTTTAAGAAACAGACATGATCTAAAATCAACTACTTTTTATTCAGCCTTTAACACTTATGAGAATTTATGAGAAAAAGCATCCTGATTACTAAACCGAGGAGCAATAAAACTTATTAATCTTATTAGATACATAGAAGCACATCTTAATTATTCTCTTGGACGCTCTTTCTGCCAACTTGCTAAAACGTCAGCCGTAAGGTGGACGACTTCCACCTTTATATGAATCCATCCCTCTGAAATTAATATTACGAAGTGCCCCCACACCGGTCGCTCACACTATGCTTTCCGCTTAGGATCAACTTTGTACTATCATCTCGCCTACTCCAGGACTGGAACTTGCACAGAAGTTTACATATGCATAAAATCAAGTCCTCTCTCGAGAAAGCGGTTTTCAGTTAAAATCACAGTTAAAAAAAGTATTTTCCCAAAGAGGATTAGTAGAAGCCCGAGTAGAACCCGTTACAATATGTCGCGATAATTCTTTTCCTTATGTTGGTTAAGGTGGAGATCTCGCACACCATTGAGATTCCGGGGGATCTGAAAGCATGGGTGAAAAGAAGTAATTTAATCAATCTCGAAATGATTGTCAAGTCGAAAATATCTCTCAACACATTACTTATACTAATCCAATACTATAAACGACTGCGCGATATGCAAACAAGACAAACTAAAGGATAATAATCAATTTTATACTTATCTGAACGAGATGCAATTCCTTGGCCGTGACAATCCAACAATCTCCGTAATTTTGAACACCTAAACATACGACAATGTGGGTTTGGCACTAATTAATATGGCAATAAAAAAGTCCAAAAAAATTGCATATTATCATACGTTCTCAAATCCAGACCACAGACCTATGAGTGTTTGACGCAGCCAGCAATTTTGGCTCTTGCGCCGTAAAACACCAAACTCACTCACTCACTCATACGTTCTCAAATTCGAAATTGCCAATCGATTCCTTTAAGGTATCCGACTACGTTCGGAACCGTGTAAATGTATAATATTTATGATATTTAGTGTCACTTAGATTAGAATACATGTATAAAATTGTTTTAAGGACATTATGACAAAAAAAATTTATTTAAATACAATATTTTGGCAAAAAATTAACTTAGAATAACCTTTTTCCAAATGTTCTCCTTTTGTAAAAAATGCTTCTATTGTATTAATATTTTGCCTGTATATAGCTCAGACCTCTATACAGTCTCAACTAGAATTTTTGAAATCTATTACTTAGAAGTGGGTTTATCCATATTTTAGGACAACAGAAGGGAGCATTTTTTAAGAAAAAAACGCCAATAATTATCTAAATTGGTGGTAACTCTGAAAATAATGTGAATTTTTCGAAAATTCTAGTTGAGCCTCTGTAGAGAGGTCTGAGCTATAGACAGGCAAAATATTATTATAATAGAAGCATTTTTCACGAAAGGAGAACATTTGGAAAAAAGATTATTCTAAGTTAATTTTTTGCCAAAATATTATATTTAAATAATTAATTTTTGCCAAAATGTACTTAACATAATTTTATACATGTATTCTAATCTAAGTGACACTAAATATAATGACAATTATCCATTTATGCGCTTTTTTAAAATCATGGTTCCGAACGTAGTCGGATACCTTAAAAAATTACAGATATAACAATTACTTATAGCTTTATTCTTAAAAAAATATACCTTATTATTTGAAATTGATAAACTTTTACCGGCAAGTAATATACTAGTTTTATTCCAATGTATTTCTGCTTTCGATATCATTAAGAAATAAGCAACAACACGTCGCATTTACTTAACTGTACGCTGTTACATGCTTACTTAAATCAGAAAACAACACGCAGAAAAACAATAAATCGTATCATGTTCTCTAATACTCGTCTGTGCGTTTCAAAATCAAATTGTCTAAAATCACTCGTTGGTAAACATCAGTAAAAGGATATCTTCCTAAAATTAGGGCCATTTTCAGAAATTACTACCTCAGGATTGCACGATACAAGGTATTTTAAGAAGCTACAAATAAGATAATAGCTTTGCGTGTTTGTTTTGTTTAATTTTGTGTCTGCCTTTACACTGTAACATTTCACAAACTTTGATCCAATTTGAGTTTACTGTTTTTGTGTGAGGATTAAGTGCTTTCTGCATGAAAACATATATCTTTCAGTTTTTAATGCGTTGCAAATAATGATAGTTTCTTTCTTCTGATTAGTATCATAGAATACTTCTTTTTAGGTTCCTTGATTACATATACAGATACAGGTGGTCAAATTAGTATACTGTGTGATTGATTATAATTAAAATCATACTTTTTTTAAAAAAAACTACTAGTCCGAATGACTACAAATTCGAACTGAAGATATTTGATGAAGGCGAAACGGTATGGCATGAAAAAAATTCATTGCCATTTTAATTCGTGCTTTTTATGCGGTTTTTATCCCTAGAACAATTGAAAACCGATTTTCCTAACAAAGTGTGGTACAACCTTGACGTGGCGGATGGGTTTTTCATTAACAGCGCAACCACTGTTAAATGACTTAGAAATCCTTTTTTCCGTCGAATAAACGAAACAAACAAAGCGCATTTAATAGAACATGTGGTTTAATGTGCAATTCATGCCAAAAACATCGTAATGCGATTCATAATGCCACTTGCAGCCGAATCCGCTTCCGTTATGTCGCTTACAGCTTATCTATTGATACACCACCGAACTTTTTACTTATGCTATGCCGTTTCTTCTTCAAGTATATCCTTTTCAGATTTGAAGTCTTTCGGACCAGTTTTTTTTACAGTATTTTGAAATTAGGATTTAAATTATAATCATCTCGTTGTAATCACAAAGCTTTCTTAATTATTCATTCTAGCTACTAATTGAATAATTAACCACAACATTTTATTTGAAAGTATTGACTTTGCTCCAGAGTAGGAACCAAAAGAATGAATAACAGAACTCACATATATCTTTTTTAGTTAAGAATTCAGTAGACATGAATTTTAAAATAAAATATAACAATTATTGAATTGCGTTTGACGAGATTTTAAGTCTCAATCTGATTTAATTGTTTGAATGTTTCAATCTAAACCATACGGGTTATGTAAGTATACCTGAAAATAGTTTTTCAACACGTAGTGTATGGAAATAAAAAAGATGTATGGTACGAGCTACGTTTCATGCCCTGGAAAAAAATCTCCCTGCATGATGATCATATGCATTCAGACTTCCCAAAGAGTGAATGTGAATTTTACGAGCTATTCGGAAGCTCGAATTTTGGAGGAGACTTTTTTTCCTCTTTTAGAGTAAAAATTCCATTCAAAACACTCCCAGAAGATAAAATCCCTTGCACATGGCTAGCGAAAAATGTTAAGAAAAAGTTTTTCTTAAGCTATCCTCTTTTCGAGATTAGCAGATCCCTAAATGTAAGCCGATCCCTTCACCTTAACCTTTAAAAAAGTTCCAAAGATTCTGGACTGATACACGGAGATATACGGTAGTATAGTTTTTCCCATCTTTGGTTTGCCCTGAGATTTTTTTTTAAAAAAGTAATTTTTATTTATCTTTGTTAATGTGTCGCTAACAACTTCAAATACAAAATATATTAACTTTTGTAGGAAGAAAAATGTTTATTTTGTTTTTTTAAATAATATTCCCTGCAGTAGCGTAAGTTACCCCCCCCCCCCCCCCGCATTGCGTGGGCACCAGTGGCGCACCCAGTGCCCTAGGGGTCCGGACATCCCGCATAACCCTTGATTTTTTTTCTATTAGTTATAATTCTGTGTATATATTACGTAAAATTTAATTAAGTATTTATTATTAATAATTATTTTTATTAATTGATCCTAATTATTTATTCAATAAGTAATTTTATATTGTGTTTTTTCCCGAAAATCGACAAAATCAAAAAAAATATTTTGGGAGGCGTATTGGAGCATGATACCAAAATGGTGGACTTTTGACCCTGGAACCCCCTTCCCCCTTGAAAATTTTTTGTGTGCTCTACTGGTGGGCACCAATATTCTAGGGGGACCAAAGCCCGACTGACGTAAAGTGCTAACCCTTTGTAAGATCCGGCTGTAGGGCCCAAAACCTGACTTAGCAGGGAGGGGCCCTAAAATTCTACGTTTCGCCACTGATTCGCTATGAATAATTTCCAATGTTGTTCTGTGACAATTGCCTCTAGAAACTCAACTTATTTACAATGCATACATTTTACAGAATTTTTATTTAGATAGATAGATCATAATTATAAATATCGGAAATTTGTTTCCGACGAGTTCAATATGCGTATAATTTGGTTTTCACCGAATTATGAACAATTGTGAGCCGTGAAAAGACGTAAGCTTGATAGTTTTTCTTGAAACATAAGGCTTTTTTTTAGAGAAGGACGTATAATGACTTGAAAATATTCTAAACATTAACTTATTTATTTTAATTTTTAACATTTACATAAATCAAAATTTATGTAAATGTATGTTTATATTTCTGTCGTATTATGATATTTCTTCTGTTTTAAACAGTTCCCAAAAAACGAAGCTGTACCGTTCTGCGAAGAAATTACAGCTTTTCTTATCGCATAAAAGAATGTAGAATATAGTTAACAAAAAGGAATTTGGAAGGTTATAGAAAACAGTTGCTTGAGAAATCAATGAGATACGTATTAACCTCAAGGACATTTCGAATACCGCTTAACCTGCCATCCAAGTGGTTTGAATGAACAATTATTCAACCTTTTGTACTGAAACAATTTATAGTTTCCTTCTATCTGTGGCCTTGAAAGCAACATTTGACATAATAAGATTGAATTGAGAAGTACTGAGAACTCTCGTAGCTCAGTTCCTGCTATTCTTTTCCATTAATTGACATCTTTTGAATTCCTTTCAGACGCGAAAACAGTTTTAAATATCGGTTAAAAATGCTCCGGAAGCTTATTTATTCCGAGCAGGTTGTTTTTCAAATCGGATCGTGTCTTTTATAAGAGTGAAAATTTGCTTAAGTAAGCAGGAACGTCTTACGGCAGGCATACATGGTATATAACTCGCATGATATTACGGGCCGAATGTTTTATTTTATATTAAGTTCAGGGCCGCATGTTTTAATTAAAAAAATAATAAATATTATTATAAATAAATGTACACGTTTGTTTAATAATATAAAAAAAGAGTATAATTATCACTGGCGTAGGGGGCCTTGTATCAAAATTCCTTCGAAGCCCTTTTTTAGATATGGGAGCCTTGTTAGTGGAACTGTAGCTACACATGTTGGGGCCCCTGTAGGTTGGGCGCCCCGTATCATTGATACGGCGGTAGCTACGCCCCTGATAATTATAAAACGTTTAACGAATTCTACCTATCTTATTTTCATTTGTGTCTTATTGTATATTTATTATATATTATTCTGTGCCGATTTATTGGCCGGGCTGCAGAAATGTTCTTTGTGGCCCAACTGGTTCCAAGACCAGCTTAAATAAACTCGACTCGGCCTAAATAAGATCAAGATCCGAATAAATTTCATCACCAAATGTTATCCCTGGACATATTCTCCTAAAAACTGAGTATTTCAAAGTGTATTACAAATGGCAATAGTGGTAAGACTACATTATTATGTCATGTCCGTCGTCCATTTCTTGACTAAGGCCTTCCTCTATGCACCATCATTACTTACGTAGTCGATAGACGGCAGTCGATCGAGATGGTTTGTGAGATTGTGAGTTATGCGCATTTATTTATTACAGGTTGTCGTTTGTACAATTATTTGACAGCTTAAAAGATTAAGTTGTTGGTAATGCCTAATTTTACATCAGGGGCCCAGGGTCTCAAGCAGTTTTAAGACGTCACTGGGAATAAGATGTATATTCAGAAAGCTCATTTCTTTCGGGGATGAGGAAGGAATTTTTATTCTTTTTGCTAAATTCTCAACATATCTTTCATAACCCATTCAATTACACGAAGCTCCACGTCAAGTTTTGTGAGATATAACACTAAAAATTGAAGTTACTAAAACATTGAATACGAGCCTGCTTTTGAGCAATAAGCATTCACAGAATATATTTCGGTGCATAAGCAAGTATAAACACAGAAAGAAGCTATCATCCATATTTTTCAAGGAAGTTTTATTAATGGCTTATGAAAAGATTGACTAATATAAAAAAAAACCTTAAAATCTGTCATGACGAGTGTTTCTTATTGTTAATTTTCTCAAGCTTTAAAGTAGATTGTTAGAGACATTATACCTGGCCCCTTTTATGTTAAAATTTGTTGAGTTATTCGTCTAAAAATAATAAAGTGCTTAAGGATGTACTTAAAATTTCCAGTTTAATAACAGTTTCCAAAAACACAAATAATTATTTCTAAATATTAATCCATGAAATCAGTACATGAGTTATTCTTCCTCAGTTTCATGTTTTACTGAAATTTTGGCCCGATCAGCAAGATTTTTGTCTACTGAGAATTCTTAATACAGTAACACACTAAGCGATTTTTTTTTCAAATTATGTTTAAAACTCTTACGATTCTACTAAAAATTTTATAATATAAATGGGAAAGGCATGCAAAACAAAAAGTTTAATATGAAATGATTATTTTTAATCTAAGTAGTAGGAATTTTAATTAATAATTTAATAATATTTTCCTTTTTATTAATTTTTAGAAAATAGCGGATAGGTACTTTGGAATGGATAGGAAAAAGGTTTTACAGAAAAATTTTATACACAAGGATAGAATTTATAATTTATAAGAGATTAAGTCTGGAGTGTGAAAATCTATCTTTTTTAGTTTCTTTATAAATTTATCTCAAAATCCATTAAACGTGCAATGATATTACGCTGACGAATTGCTGTTTTATTCTTAACTGATTAAATCATTAATCTATCTAAGGGTATTGATTATCTTGTTTTGATTGTGGTGTCGTAGCTGGTGTTCATAAATTACAGGAGCTATAAAATAAAACACTTTTATAAATCCATAACAGAATCTCATTCTTTTATTATGCTCGCTCAATTTCGTTAAGAGAACAAACCAAACGATATATTTAAAAACGAATTAAATACTGAATTACATTGTGCGGAGAAATGTGAACAGGCGATAAATAACAATCAAATCGTGGGGCTTAATAGATAGCACCGTATAATTCTTCATAGAATATTTTTCTTATTCTTTGATAATTGTTTGATTTCTTACTAATATTTATTGCTTATGTGTAGTTAGTTTCTCTCTCTCTCATTCTTTCACGCTTGAATTATTTAAAAATTTTGTACATTTTTTTATTTTCTGGCGTTATATTTTTTTAATTAAAAACCAAGCAATGTTTTCCAAATTAATTCAATAAAAATTTAATGGCAACTACTAGGCATTTTTTATGTCCTAAAATGTTATTATTTTTAACTATTATTTTTGTCAGATGTTGAGTTTTTCTATTTGCATGTAATTTACTTTAAATGTATTCCTTTATCAAGTACACACGTTAAGAGAAATATACTGGTATAGTTAAAGATTAAAATGAAAATTAACTTTCGATGTGGTAATTTTTCTCGTTTAACCCTTCTTGTCTGTACAAATATAAATATTTTGATAAATATTTGACAATACTGTATATTTAATCATTTACAGATACATAATAAAATGAAAGGGGTATTACTAAAAATTACCAGAGCGAAGTAAAAATTTGTTAACACTGCTCTTGTGGGTTTAAAAAGATTCATAGATTTTAAAAACATTTTATTTTCTGCATTTTGTTTAGTTACTAGCCATTATAATTACATAATTATAATAAATTCGCATAAATAAAAAAAAAATCGTTTGCTGTTTCAAATTAATTTTGATATCTTCTTATAAATTTTTATTTTGTAATTATAATGATATAATTATAATATATTCACATATAAAATTAAATCGTTTGCTGTTATCGTCTAACTGATAGTTGTTTTTAACAAATTTATAAAATAGAATTTAAAAATAATTCCTCAGTTTGAGTTTTGCCTCGGAGTTATAGTTTCTATAGTTGTCTGGTCAGCATCTGGTTGCAGTTTTATTTGTATAGTGAAGAATTCGTTGGATTAAGCTGATATAGCAATCGTTTGTACAGAAATTCATAAACATTAAGAGCAGTAATAAATTTACCTCGCAGAAAATTGACTCTTAAAAAAAGTGAGCGATCAAAAATAAAATTCGTCAGAAAAATTCTCATTGATTTTAAAGAAATTGTAGCAAAGGAGAAAGGAAAAATCATTGGCCTGACAAGACAAAACAAATGGCAGATGGATGCGGGTACAAGTGATAATTGAAAGGGAACTTGATATTCAAAACTGCATCGTTCTATTTTAAGTGTGAATATTTCCTCAAATACCCTGGTTGTTCCTCACTATCCTGATGAAAGGTATGTTTTTCGTTCTTTTAAATATATCATGCATGAAACAAAACAAACAAATTGAAACAAAATACAGCTTACTTTTCAATGTTGTTGTTATGTCTTTGTTACTATTATATATATATATATATATATATAAAGCTGTGTGTTAAAAAAATACTTTTTCATGATTAATTCTGAAAGTTTGTGTAAAGTTTTGTATTATTTGATACATTTTTTATCCTTTAATTTTTATTTGTGATTTTGAAAAAAAGCTTATAAATGTATAATGTTTTGGATTAGTGTCAGTTGAACTAGAATAAAGTACATGTAAAATTGTTTTAAGAATATTATTACTAGAAAAAATTATTTAAGTGCAATTTTTTGGCAAAAAATGAAGAAAGAATGAGATATTTTCAGAACATTCTCCTTTAATGAAAAAATGCTTTTATAATAATAATATTTTACCTGTATATAACTAGGACTTCTATACAGGGGCTGTGAAATAGGATTTTTTAAAAAAAATTCTCTTTATTTTCAGAGTAAAGATGAATGGAAATGTGATAACGGGTATCTTTTCGTTAAAATTTCTCTACTCTCTGACAGTTTGAATAAATCCACTCCTAAATTACATACTTCAAAAAAAAATCCTAGTTCAATCCTTTTCTAGAGGCAATATATCGTTTTGATAGAAATTTTCATAAGGGGGGGGGATATTTTTTTGAAAATATGCAATTCTTTCTTCATTTTTTTGCCCAAGAAATGCATTTAAATAATTTTTTTCTTATAGTAATATGCTTAAATCTTTTTTATATGAATATTTTAATTCAACTGATACTGAATATCAAGAATTATTCATGTATACGCTTTTTTAAAATCACGGTTCCGAAAAGTGTCAACTTCTTTATCTAGTACAATAAAATTCTGAAGTATAGGAATAGTCAAGAAATTATAATTTCAAACGCTGTCAAAGTTATTTTTTTGCATTCCAAAGCCTTTGATATAGTTTTACTGATAAGAGACGCAAAGAAAAGGAGCGTATTTCGGAAAGACGTATACATACGTCCGGGCATTTAAAGCGCTGGTTAAGCGAGACGTATATTAACGCCTGCGGCAATCAATGGGTTAAAAATAATGCAGTTGGTAATGAAATATATTACAACATTTATTAGCTCCATTTAGTTAAATATACATCTCAGGGAAATACAAATAGTATGGAATCCATTGTTAAAATTGTTCGAATCAGTGGCGTAGCATAGAATATTAGGTCCCCCTCCACCCCCCTGCAAAGTAAGGTTTTGCCTTTAACATTTTATAAATTGGTTAAATACGTATTACGTGTTAGTCAGGCTTCGGGCCCCCTAAAATGCTGGTCCCCACCCCCACGGTACCGGAGTGTACGTTACGCCACTGGTTCGAATAGTAAATAAAAATATAAAAGACTAGTTTATCATGTATTAATGTTTTGGGGAAAAGCAATTGTTATATTTTTTTCCAGATTTGTAATATTGTGTATAATGCCCTAATTGTGTGTGTGGTGTGTGTGTAAAATTAATAACAGATACTATGAAGAAAATATACTTATAATTTTAACTTTGAAAATTTTTCCAATAAATCATTTACAACAAATTCTGTGAATATATATTTACGCTTTAAAATTTCCTCAATATTGTAGTACTAAATTTCTCACAATTACAAAATTTTTATGGACAAAAAAATTTCAAATTTATTGTTATTTCATTTAAATAAATAGTTTCAAAGCAGCGCGTATTTGCAGTTTCGTGAAACATGAACTAAAGCATATTGCACCTCTAAACTGCACAAATTAATATTATTTTTATACTTCATATGATTACAAATGGGAAATAAGAAAAATCCATGCTCTTATCTTTAAGAAACAAGGTTGTAAATATTTTCACATTGAGGAATACCAATCCTATTTCTCAAAAAACCGGAATTATGGGATGTATTAATAATAAAAAAAAATATGAAACGAGTATTCTAAAAAATATCATAAAGAAAATCTGAACGGGACCACTAACGGTTGAGAGAAATCATTTATTCAAAGCATAGACCGTTAATGTTGCAAGTAAATGACCAGTCCTTGGAAAGTGGTATCGGGGAAAATTATTTCGGGTTTTTCCAGAAAGGTGTGAGGGGTGGGAGTTCTTACGGGAAGTGTTTTTACTTTTCACGTTTGTTGGATACAAAACTGCAGAATTTTGTTTTATTTGTTTAGTCTCGCGTTAATTGTACTTGACATAATATTTTCATTAAAAGCGTAAGTTATATTTGTAGTCAATTAAATGATAAAGATTTTAAGGATCAAAGGATATAATGTATTACCCTTATATTTAAATGGTACTGTTCTGTTGCGCTGCGTAAATCTCGCCAAGCAGGCTTTATTGGCAACAACACACACAATATACACAAACAAATACTTTTACAAATGTTAGTTCTCATTGGGTTTTTAATCTATTTTTTATGTTTTATGAAAAAGATGTTACTGATAATAAAAAGACCACGTCTTGTTTTGAAAATGTGATGGTAAAAGGTTACCAGTAGGATTATTCCGTTTGGCGTCGGTTGTATCATTTTTGGCGACTTTATAGCTTGCACCAGCGAAATGGAATAGTGCCATTTAAATAATATTAATGGGCTAAAAATTCATAACGGGCACATGATAAATGCATTCAATGCATTGAATTTGCAAAACTGGTGTTAGAGTTGTATATCTGTACTTATTATTCTACTTGTAAAAATCAGATAAAAAATTTCAGATTTGATGTTAGAGTAAAGATGTTCAAGTATTTAGATTCTTCAAGAAGTTTTTCGAATTTTAAAAAAAAAGTTATCATATTATAAGGGGACCTTGTAATCAAATGTATTTTATTTACCAATGTGCGCTATTATTGCAGACAAGTATGTACTTTTTTAAAAGAAAGTTTTTGTAGACAGCAAAAGTTGGCAACCGCGAAATGCATGAACTGATGGGATGGAAACACGTGATTGCATTTATCATGTGAACAAGGGCTAACAATGATTAAAGCTGTTTAAAAATAAGGCACATAATTTGAATACCTAAACAAAATAAATAGCCGGCTAAGTATCAGATTCTGATTTCACATTATTTTAAAGTAGCTATCTACAAGCTTTATTGATCTTGTATCCCTAAGACGAAAATAACTATAAGCTAATTATACTCATAAGGAATTGTCATGACATATAGTATAATATAATGTAATGCAATTTAATATATAATAAGTTTTTGGACGCATATGCTTTAAAAACCGGTGTATCTGTGATTTTGAACCCCTCAAAAAAGTGCAGGGTCGGGCAAACTTTTCCAGGGCACGGGCTACTTCTAATTTTTTCAAGATGTTGCAGTCCACCCAATGGCGTAGGTGTGGTTAGCTAAGAAAATGTCTGCAATATTTATTATAATTTAATAATAAATACGGAATATGTGTACTTACCTATATAACTACAATAAAAAAAATTCTTACAATTTTAAGACAGCATTTAAAACAGACCGAAGATGCAAACATAATAATAATAGCCACAAATATAATATTATCAATTGATGGATCATTTATCAAACAATTCAAAATACATTAGAAAATAAAACACGTTCATTTGAAGGTAGTTCTTGTAGTTATAGTCAATAGATGACTTAGTCTGTATACTGTCTTGCCAATCTTGAATATTCCAATTTTTTTTTATTACAAACTGCTAATCTCAGGCGGTTTCCCCTGAACGTCTTGGTAGTTCACCAGTCGATCACGATCAACTTAAGGGCCACCCCTGCACTAGTGAATCCACACAGTTTGCACTCACGTAATATACTATGATGTACTCGGAATTTATCGTAACATCCTTCTTTGGAGTTCCCCCAAGAATCCTTTTGCAAAGCTCTTTGGGGTACTCATATGCCACTTCGGTTTCCACTTTGCTTTATAGATTTTATAATATTACTCATTGCTATATAAGTCAATTTGCTTCATTTGGTATAAAATGTATTCTATAATTTAACCCTCCAAATGACTTCTAAAATTAGTTTGTTGAAGTAAAAAGTTGTGTATTTTTTTTAAATATGTATATATTATCTGTACAATAAAAGGATATATGTGTTACATTATCACACATTTGTATTTCAAAACTGGAACAATTTTTTTCTCCGTAAATATATGGTCTAATTCTCTGTTATTAGAAGACAATCTCAAGAGTAAAAGTCGAAGATAATGATCAAAAACGAACAGAGAATTTTTGAAAATAATTCATGCATTATACGTAATACAGTTTTAAAGCGAAATGAAGAAACAAAACTAATGACAAAAATACCTGAAGTTTTAAATTTAAAACATCTCAATCTCTTTTACGAATTAGTCCAATCCTGCTCCTTTTACAAAAAATTAAGAATCTCTCTCCAAGGGGATGTTCCATCTATAAAAGAACTTTTAAATTCTCATTTATCCTACTTTTGCTCCAAATCTCGAGGATTGTGTACTTAAAACAAAAGCGTTTTGTTTTTTTTATTACTGTGCCCATGGCCTACTGCCTACATTACTCTCGTTTTCTATTTCCGACTTATTTTCGGCGATTCTAGTTTAGTATTTTGAGGAAAACTGCACACAGAAACCTCTGCTGTTTACATATTGAAGAGAAATGTATCGGGCATCAAGTTGAGTGCAATTGTCGCCGGCAAACAAAAGCGTATCATTTGCACGGAACGTTTTGTGGTACGTGACTTTGTAGCACGATTATTCTGCTTGTAAGTGTAGGAAACGTTGGTCGAAACGTTTAGCACCCTTTATGTAGAAGTATTTTAAGCTACAGTTGTATATTCTTCTGAATTCTTTGGAGATTTTATTCCAAATAATTTCGAGAATGTTTGAAATGTGTAAGATTTTTTTTATGGCTTTTCATATATACAGCTTGAATGCTGAATAAAATTTAAAGAAGGACGAAAAAGAACTGAAGGAAAAACTATCTAGTTTTTTAATACCGTAAAATCCGGCGTATAACACGAACTTTTAACCCTTTATCTACCGACGGTACTTATAAGTACCACTCAGTTTAAAATTACATAGAATAACCATTTTTACAAATATTCTGACAATACTTAGAAGGAATATTCTTTGAAATCCTTGTCATCCAATATATATGGCAGCACGGGTTCTATGATGAGTATTTTAGCGGGGAAGGCGAATAGTTTTATAGCAGAAATTGCGTTTTCAGAAGAGGGCATTTTCAGTGGATTGCGAAGATTATCATTTTTATCCCGAAAAAATAGTTAATATCAAAATTTAAGTGTCTTATTTTTTTCGTATGTTAATGAAGACCTTAGAAAACGATTTGACTATTTATTTTAAGTGAACAGTGTATATAATTAATTTTACAGTTGAATATCTTTAATTAATTAATTAGCTCTAACGGATTAAATTTCCCAAAGTTGAGTATTTTGTTTATGTATATCCCTTAATTTCCAATGTAGTGATCCAAAAAGAAATTATTCAATGAAGAAAACTGTAGTAAATCATAATGCGGTACATAAAGGGTTAATACCAAAAATAGGACCGATATTTAAGAGTGCGTGTTATACCCGAGGTATAAAAATGATAGCAGCAAAAATAGAAAAAAAGAGATGAGTATAAAAAAAATTAGACTTCTACATAGATCGGAATATTAATTTGAAAGTAATGACATACCTAAAGAACCTAAAGGGTTTTAGTTCTAAAAGTATACTATTTTTTCAAAAGCCGGGGATAACACCTGGAATAAATGATTTCAAAATATAAAAGTAGTACAAAAGTACATCTCAGATTTTTTCGTAAAAAAGAGGGTGCGCGTTATACAGTGAATATACCTAAAAATTTAAAAAACAGAGCTTAAAAGTATAGTTGCGCCTATAAAATATAATTTAAGTAAAAAATAAATATAATGTAAGTAAAAAATAAATATAATGTAAGTAAAAAATATAATTTAAGTATGCTATTTATTGAGAGAAATCTAATTTTTGCACAATGCTGATTCAATTCCTTTCGCTAACAGTACTTCCTTTTCAATTCCTTCTATTCGACACTGGCTGTCAATGTGTTTGAATTGTTCTTTTCAATTCCATCTGTTCGACAATGGCTGTTAATATATTTGAATTGTTCTTTTAAATAACCTTAATGACAGTTTAATTTATCAGGAAATAACTATTGACTTCCCTTTATAAACCTCATTTAAGAAAAATAACTAACACCTAATACATTACTTCTTAAGGAGAAAGGACAAGGCTATTACATTCAGGAGGATACTGCGGAGGATAAAAATTCAGGAGGATAAAAATTCCAGGCGTGTTTCTCAAAATATATCTTTTGAAAGTAACATTCCTCATTGAAAATTTAAAAATCTCTAACATTGCTTCATAAAAGAGCTTTTTGTTTGTTTAAAGAAAAACCTGTCAATTTTATGGGTAATTGATATTAGTGATAAGGAAACATTAAAAAAATGTGATAGTTTTCAGTGGATTTGTTTGTTTCTTGCAAGGGAAACAATAGCAATTATCTTAATTGTTTCTTCAATATCTGGAAATTGAAGGATCTAATTTCTCCATTTTCTATTGTTTCGCTCTGCTCTTCTAATTTTCCTTTGATTGTGTTATTATAATAGGTAATCGTTTCCGTATAAAGGAAAAAAGCAACAAAACTTTAATTAAAATGTCCTTTTTCTATTAGTGACTAAAAAGAAATTTTAAATTGTGCATTAGTATTAACTATTAACTATCAATACGAAGATAACAATACTGTCTCAAATGCAGGAAAATATATTTAAACACAAATTAATTACGTAATTAAATAGAATATGTTTACTCAATTAATTAATGAAATAACTAAAATTGTTGTGCAGGAAAAATTAAATAGCTACTTTATTAGAAACTAGTTTAAATTAAAGAATTTCAATATATATCCTAAAAAGTATGTTAGGAAGGTAATAACTGATTAAATTATCTATTCCACAAGTAGTAATAAAAATTTTAATTGACTTTATCCCTTTTAACGGTTTTAACAAAACAAAACAAAACTTTAACCACTGCATAAAGAATGCAAAGATTTTATATTATATTTTTCAGTAATAGCTTCCATCATTTCCATACTGGATCTTTAAATGATTAAATATTGTCAAAAAAAAAATAATAAATTCGCAAAAAAATGGTAAAAAAATCGTCCTCACACGCATTTCCCTCAACGGACCTCTGGGGCTACTTCATTACGATGTGGACCTCTGGGGCTACTTCATTACGATGTTTGATATACGAACCTTACCTTGAGAAGAAATGGTATGTACGAAAACGGGTATTGCTATATAAATAGAAGTGAAGAGAATGAAAGAGTAGGGGAGGGGTAGGTAAATGAATGAAAGAGAGGTAGATGGAAAGAAAGAAAAGATAAGAGAAACGATAGACAAGTTATAGAAGTCTGCACTATAAGCGTGGTACTCACCGGAAGAGATTCAGACAGCAGGAATCGAATATCATTATATGACGGATTATTTAGAGGTCTTTATATAAGTAAATAACTTATTACAATTCTTATTTGATTAAGTCGGGTTAAGTTAAATTGCTTTGCATGTTTAATTGATTTTGATATTAATTATTCAAAGATTGAAGGAGCTAATTAAAGATATCTTTGAGTTGTGCTTCAAGTAAGAAAACCCCCTTAAAATCATTAAATTTACTGGTTAGATAAAAAATTTCATTAAGAAATTTCTCCTTATTAGAATTATTTCCTAATTTTAAAGTTGTTTTTAATGAATTTATAATACTAAAATTTCTTCCCTGTAAAATTTATTTTCTTAAACAAAGTCTGACGTAAATCAAAATCATATCTTCAAAAAATATTTATACTAAAATGTTATAATTTTTAAACTTTTTAAAATAAGTCACATACGCACACATTTGCTTGAATAAAATAAGTGTAACAAATAGTGAGAATAAAAAAAAGCGACGTACGAATTGATTCATAAGTCAATTTTGAATATTTTTTTATTCCTGTTCACAATAAGATAAAGAAAATCATTTTAATACTTCTAAATATTTTTAAATTTAAAGCTTCAAAAATATTTTTGTGTATATAAGTGGGTTTTTTTTTTCATGAAAGATATTAAATCCATTAAAAAAATGCGAAGTTATTATATTATGACTATTCAATAATTCACTTACTATTTGAAACAAATTTTAGTTATTAATTATAATACTTTTTTGTAAAGTCATAATTACTCGTAGTTTCGTGTTTGTAATTTAAAAATAAATGTTTATTTTAAAGATATATTTTTTTGCAATCATTGTTTAAGTATAAGTCAGAAGTTTAACTACAATTTCAAGAATGTGGTGGAATAAAAAAAGTTAAAAAAATGCTGTTCTAAAATGACAATTCTAAATAGGCTTGTCCTATTTGTGAAGACAATTAGAAACCTTAATTGGCAAATCTAGCTTGTTTAATGAAAACTGACTTTCCAGACTGCTAATTTTCAAAAAGAAAAACGTTTTTATAGTCTTCTAACTTAAATGTAATTGCCATTAATACGATTGCGCAGACGATACAAAAACTCATGTATCCGAAATTTAAAAATAACAAAATGGCAATTATCTCTTATTCTATTACTGAATGAATCTTAAGGCTTAGTGTTGTTAACAATTATGATAAAATCAGAAGCAAGCTAATTCGATACATTTTTCAGCCTAATGATGTCTTGTTTCCACTTTCGCATCTCTGCATTGTTCTATTCAAAACAAGCGTTTTTCAAAATAGCAAAGATCTAAAAGGCAGCTGCTTTTTTTAATTCTTTGTTTTAATACGAACAATATTAATTACCTTTCAAACTACGATTCATATGTCATTTGGAGAGTTAACTTTTAATACAAAGTAATTATTGAGTGTATCGATTAAAACGTTCCTTTTTGATAATCATTTCCGCGTGTTTTGTACGAATAGACACAAACCTTAAAAAGAAATTTTTCCTTCCGGTCATTTTAAATTACATACTCATATTTCTTGTCTTTAGAACTCAAAAAAGTTTCCTGCATAACTACACAATCAAATTAATCAGCTAATTGAATGACCTATTTCGTAAGAAGTTGTTTCTAAAAATCGAAAAAAATTACAGTTAAAAATGACTAAAAGGGATATAATATTCACTTTTTCTTACAGTATGAACGTAACTAAAATAGGTCTAAGTCACGATTTTGTTAATGGATTATAATATTTTTTTTTGTTATATTTATCACTTTTGTAATGCTCACTCTCTGTAGAAAATTGGGAGCTCAATTTTTTTTATTTGTCCGGAATAATTCAAAAGTGCTAATGGCAATGTGTCTAATATTAATCTTTAAAAAAACCCTGAAGGAAAAAAACATTACATTACTAGTAGATGATCCTTTTAGGTATACTGTTGTAATGAACATATGTTGAGAGTCCCCTTCCCAAAAAAAGTAAAACACAATCTCTATACAACCAAAGTTATGTTAATAAATGGTTCCTGAAACACGTTATTCCGGCATCTTATGATTCTATAGCACAGATAAAGGAAACACACGTTCAATTTTAGTTCTTAAGAATAATTTCTACTTCCCCTTTTCTTATTTTGACTTGAAAATAGAACCAACCCGCATTGTACAAATTATACAACTGTTCATACTCATTGCTCAAATCGTAAAACTGTACATGATGTAGCTCTATTTATTTGTTTTTCACCCCACAAAATTCGCTCTTGGCGCACTTCTTCAGCTAAATTCATCACTGAATCTGCATCGTCCAACACTTTATTGATAAAGTCCTCAGATTTTGATAAACCTGCAGCTCCCTGTGTATTTAGTTCCGTTGATTGTTAATAAGTCTACGTACGAGACACCTTTTTTCCCCCTCACGCAATGATACCAGTCCTGGCAATCGTTGCGATATTTTGCTGCGAGAGCTTGCAAAAATGTACTATCGAAACTATATTGGCGACATTATATGAAATGAAGCATATGGTTGTCAATGGGCTCAATTCATGTGACGTCATTTAGCCACATGATAATGGCAACCACGGGTTTTTAGCCAATTAATTCTAAAGCTCATGTGACGTCATAGTCACACTATAAAAGCAATTATGTGTTTCCAGCTAATCAGTTCTTGCGCGTCGTTGTTGACAACTTTGATTCTTTCAGAAACTTTTTCTTAAAAAATACATATTTGTAATATATAAGAATTTTTTTTAACTTAAGAAACTTTTTGAAGAAATTTTTAGTCTTAATACTTGAACATCTACGCACAATTATAAAATTTTAGATTTTTCCCAAGTTTTTTTACAAATAGAAAAACAAGTACAATTAGTTTGATGTCTGTTTTGAATTCAATGAAGAACATGTATTTGTCTTTAACATGTGACCGCCATGATTTAAACCCATTCTGTGCGTACGACTCATGCGAAATCGGGGTTTCCAACTTGACGCGTTATCTTGAACGTTGGCATTGTTGCGAAAGGACGTAATAAATTTATTACAGCGGCACGAAAAACTTCCCTTATATATAGAGAGAAAATTATTATCAATGATAAAGGTTAGATTATTAATTATGAAGGTTTGTTACATTAAATTTGAATAGTTAAAAATAATTTTAATAGTTACTCATTAAATAATTTTTATAAAGTGTATCTTTGTTATGTTTGCTCTAAAATATTACCAGAAAACCTGTTATCCAAAGCTGTTTTCAGTGTAATATTATCTGATTTGTGTCACAACTCTTAGACTTATCAAGCGCAAAAACGTTTCAGAGATTACCAGAAGAATTAATAAAAACCAAATGGACAAATTTACACTTTATATGCGCATACAATTTTTTTATCTTGTGAGTATTTATGTATTTTTCTGTGATGAAACTTTTCCTGTATTGAATTTAAGGAGTTTTTTTTTTAACGCTTTATAACCATTTAAATGTCTTATTATAAATATAACACAAAATTGGTCGAAAGTGTTTTTTTAATTTTAAGTAAATTAAAGTGTAAAAAATAGAACTTTTTTCTGTTAACTCCGTGACGATTCAATATTTTTAACCCTTTATCTACCGACGGTACTTATAAGTACCAATCACTTTAGAATTACATAGAATAACCATTTTTACGAATACTCTGACGAGATACTTAACAGGAATATTCTTTTGAATCCACTCTTCCAAGTTATATGGATGCACGGGTTCTGTGATGAGTATTTTAACGGGGAAAGCGAATAGTTTTATAGCAGAAATTGCGTTTTCAGCTGACGGCGTTTTTAGCACACTGCGAAGATTGTCATTTTGGTTCCGAAAAAATAGTTAATGTCAAAGGATAAGTGTTTTTGCTTTTTTGTAGGATAATGAAGACCTTAGAAAATGATTTGACTGTTTATTTTAAGTGGGCAATGAGTATAATTAATTTTACAGTTGAATATCTTTAATTAATTAGCTCTAACGGATTAAGTTTTCCGAAGTTGAGTATTTTTTTTTATGTATATCGCTTAATTTTCAATGTAGTGATTCAAAAAAAAAATATTGCATGAAAAAAAACTGCAGTAAATCATAATGCGGTAGAGAAAGGGTTAAGTGGTTTTCAAGGAAATAATTTAATAATAAAAATTTCAATATTATCTGTCAGAGACATCCTGATAAAAACATACAGCAATATATTCTTACAAAAATGGAAAATTAAAAGAAAAATTGCATTTCAATCCAAATATTATTTTTAAAACGTTTTAGTTAAATTTATCTCCAGACGATTTTGGCTAAATTTATTTCCAGACGAAAACATTCTTATCACGAAATCTTTGATGTAAAATTGTTTCTTCGAACTTGATCAGGTTTGTGCTTGAATGGGTAATTTGTGTCAAAGTTTATTATTTTTAGGATCTGCTTAACGATCTTTTAAACTTTGTTCTAAAATAAAATGTATTTACCTGTTCTTTTTTATAACATACGCGTTTACATTTTTTCTTATTTGAGTAAAACTTTTCCTTTTCTCAAAACTCGTTTTTTGCTAATCATACGTTTCAATGCGTACCAAACACAGAATTTTCTTTTTTTGTAGATGATATAGATTTGGTTTTTATTAAAGTTTATATAAAACTTGAAATTTTTTTATAGAGTAATGTATAACACATCGAATGTTTTGTCTAATACTTCATTTCTCATCTAAATATATTTATCTAAGATTCAAGTTAAGACGAAAATATTTAGCTCTCTTATATAAATCGGCATTTAATTGTAAATATATTTGTAAGATGCTTATATTTCATAATTTGATATTAATGATGTATTTGTATGTGTATTTTTTATTATGTTGATATGATTCTTAGAAATATAGGTATACTCGGATTCTCATAAACAAATAGATTGAGGTTTACTTTCTTGTTTTTTTTCCCAAATAAAATATTTATTTTTAACTATTTGTATCGCCTTCGGTTTTCTACCACTATTTGTTATTCTAAAGTTTAGAAATTCTGTTCATAATAATTACCTTCTTATTTATATTAATTGTTTTTACTTTCAAAAATCATTTAGAAATAACTTAAATTTTTAAATTCCATTTACAACCTTTTTGAAAAGAAGATTTCTCTTCTTATATATCTTTTAAATCTAAAGTTATTTCCAATTTAGTCCTGAAAAAAAAATATATAAACTGGCTTTCAAGTTTTCTCTTCTACTAGGTTCTATTTTTATTTTGATATCTTATTTCGTTTAGTTTGTTTTGTATAACTAATGTATGATTTTTATTCTAAAAAAATATGATAAATTTCATTTCACAATTTACATTTTATTCAATACAACTGTTTTTATAACAATACATTTTATTTATATAAATTTTATCAACTTAAATAATCGCACAATAATTCATGATGCAATTCAATTGCATTTTCTTTGAATTTTAATTTTAATTTCGATTGCATATAATCCTAAACATAATAGTCTTACTTTTGTATAAGAAAGGGGAAACTGAATTACGTGGATTTCATGAT
This sequence comes from Trichonephila inaurata madagascariensis, assembly GCA_019973955.1. Lineage (NCBI taxonomy): Eukaryota > Metazoa > Arthropoda > Arachnida > Araneae > Nephilidae > Trichonephila > Trichonephila inaurata. Next base: position 189,335 of record BMAV01011750.1, on the reverse strand, counting down.
ATAGGTGAGACATTTAAGAACTATGTGTGATATTCGTAATTTTTCATTGATTCCCACTGAGCTTGCAAAATGACACGTCTAATAAATTTAATTGTAAGTCAAGTTAATTTTCCCAGATATAATGAATACCTACGGGAAATACTGGTAGCCTAGTGGTCAAGGTCACGGGCTTGTATCTGGCGTGGCATGAGTTGGAGCCTAGTGCGGCAGAAGACCCGCCGTGCCGATACACATTAAATCTGTCGGAGCTCAAACGTCCTCCCGTTGGTGAGGTGTGGAAGTTAGGAGACGGGGTACATGTGTGTGCTTTTAAATTAAGAGAATTTTGTTTTCTTATGTGCGGGATTATTGTTGACAAATGTGTACTTTTTGAAAGTGTATTTTTAAATCAAGAGTATTTTGTTTACCTATGTGCATGATTAGTGCTCACAAATGTGTACTCTTTGAAAGAAAATTTGTATACAAGGCAAAAGTTGGCAACAGTGAAGCGCATGAATTGATTGGCTGAGAACATGTGATTTTCAATTGTCATATGACTGTGGCATCACATGAATTTATCAACCTATTGGTTGGAAACTCAGAAACTTCAGTTATCTTGTGACGATGAATAATTGCGTTTTGAAAACGGAGAACACTTTTTATTGCCTCTTCAGACTCAATTATTGTACCGATGAGAGTACGCCACTCGATTTTCCCCTAAGCCTCTCCCTTTCCTGCCAACTTTGTGTCCGCATGGGAAAAAAATTCTCTCCCTTCTTCAGACTAGAGGTGTGGTGGTCTAAAACGAGTTGGTTGGCACAAAGTTGCTTCGTGTGAAACCGACTTAAACTTTCGACTGTTACAAAAAATCTCGTGAACAAGTGTACAGATGTACTTACCACCTTGCGACAGCTTATCCTTTTAGTATTTGTGAAGAATCTGTAAGTGAGGTGATGTGAGTGCAATGGGAACATCTTGAATTCACAAAACTGAGAAGGGTGTATTGTCTGCTAGACGAATGTTTAGTTATTTATGATTAATAATCTTGTTGCATTGCAATTTGTGCACACTATAGTATTTTTCGCTTCTTTTCTAGCTATCAGGCATCAGAACTCTTCGATGCATAAGTAAATGCTATCAAATATGTCACGTACGCAAGTGTTCACCAAACCCTTATTTCTCGCAGCCTCCTCAAAAAATCACCTACAAAATACCAGATATCCAGAGAGGTCTTAAGACTTGTTGAGGCCTTAGACCCTTACACAAATGTAGTCTTCCCTATTACCCTTACAGTAGATAGTACGTAGAACACGTTGTCAAATACTTGTAAAAACAGTAACCCGAAAGTAACAAATGCGTATGACTTACAATCACACAAATCCGCTCTTTGATTTAATGAGTAATGATGGTACACGTTGGTAAACCTTGGCCTATACACGAACGACGGTCATCACATAATAATGCAGTCTTGCCACTGTAGCCAGTTCACATATAGTCTGTAATTCTCACTCTTTTTTTGGAGAATACAACTGAAAATAACATTTTACCGTTAAAATGATTCGAATCAGGCTTATAAAGGCTCAGTCGAGAACGAGATGTGGCCCCCACTGAGAACACTCTGGGCCCGGGTTCAGTTGGCCCATGCCTAAAGGCATCCCTCCATACATCGTCTAAAGCAGAGGTTCCCAAACCTTTTTGCCTGATAGACCCTTTGGCTGGTTTTTCATTTTAGGGTAGACCCCCTACTTACCTAACATTAACTGTTTGCAAATTCATCAACTTAAATGTGTTTTTGACAGCTATTTACTTTAAATGATTAAAAATTTTAACTGTAGTGAAGTTTTGAGTGTTTAAAACTCTTAAGAAAACACATGTTAATTAATTAAATTAAAATTTAATTAATGCATAAAATAACTGTTACATAAAATAATTGAGCAACAAACAAATGCTTTAAGTGGGAGGGATGAATCTGGGGATACAATAACAAATTTTCAACACTTGGCATCAATCTTATCAGGTTTTAACCCTGAATATCTCCTCAGTTTATAGTGTCCATTATTTTCTTCTTTCTTTTTTGTTTTGGAGAATAGCAGGCACACTGAAACTCTTTCTCAATCGGAAAAACAGTTAAAAACTTTCTTAAGATATTCCATAATATAGAATAAATAACAGGTATATCTTTTTAAAGCCAAAATTGTTGACATTGTTTCTAAACTTTACTTTAAGATCTTTGTTAATGCATATTCCTAGTGCTTAATTCTTAAAATCTGACATTTTTTTTCAAAGTGACCGTATGAATTCGTTGTCTACTGTGGTATTATGATAGTCAAAACGTTCTCAAACCTAGTTTCAAAATCTATAAAAAGGGAATTTAAATGTTGGCGAAATCCAAAATAATACTCCTTTAGCTTAATTCTGGCTAGAAAGACTAAAATGTGGTCCTTGCTTTAAGAAAATTTGTGCTATCACACACACACACCTTGTGACTGCAAATTAACCTCATTAAATTTAGTAAATAAATCTCTTAAATAGGTCTATAGTTTCCACTTGATTAAATATCCTTTTAATATTAGTCACAATCTGGTTTAATGAGAGCCACTATCGTAGACCCCCATTTACACCTCATGGACCCCCATATTATTTTTTTGTTGTCGGGGACCCCTTGCAGGTCGTCATAGACCCCTGGGGGTCTATATAGACCACTTTGGGAATCACTGGTTTAAAGCATATGTATTAATTAGGAAGTGCTTGCGTTCGAAGTAAAAAGGCGCCACTGCTATTCACGAGGCATGGCTCTCTTGACTGTCATCTGACCCGAAGATCACCCTGTCTCGGTGAACTCCCTGTAAACACATCTGTCTGAAGGCGCTCACCGTGCGCATGTGTTCCACAATCGAGGAAAGGCGTTGAGAAAAAAAGGCGCCCCGTCACGACTCGCGATGGTGTTTATGGCATGCCTTTTGTCGTCAAACAATGATACAGAAGCCAGCCGTGCCGCTCTATTTAGAAACATATGCAAATTAGGAAACACATTTCAAAGATTCAGTCACGTGCGTTCGGCTTTGGAGAGGCACGCTTTTATCATGTATAACGAGGGGTGTCCATAATAGGCCAAGCGTTTTCGGTATCTCCTCTGGTTTCGAGATTGTGTTAATTTGCGGCACAAAGGGTACGCGCGCACACCTTTGGTGTTAACTAACAATGAGTTTCTCTCATCACTTTTGTTTCGTTGCTGTTGTTATTCTTTTTTTTCCTTGAAAGGAACTTTCGATCGTTTGGGAGTGTGGGAGAGAATCTTTTGTGTTCGAAAATTGAATGAGTTTTCCTGTTACTGTGTTATAAATATTCCGCATTCTATTATTTATTATATTTATTTCAAATTTTTTTTTCAGAATTTATAATTTTAATAAAAATGTAAAACATACAGGGGGAGTGGAGTGAGAGTCAAGTATTTGGCTTAAAGCTGTATTCGCGTAAAGTTAAAGAATAAGACCCAAAACTCTTGGCATACTTTATACGTAGGAAAAAAAATGCTCCAACAATACCATATTTTGATTTCGTTATACTGTAAGCTGAAGCATTTTTATTGTAGCATCCATTTTTCTTCGAAATAATCCTTTTTTTTCCTGGCATAAAAGGAGTTTTTATTTCTTTCCCTATATTCTAACTCCAACGTATTTTTACTTAACATGTTCAAGCGAAAATTTGCTTACTGTTATGGAATCTTTCTAAATTAAAAAAAAAACATTACATAAGAAAGGGATGTATGTGTCCATATGCCATGGATTTATATCAATGTCTTGGAAATTTTCTCCTTTAAAGTGTTGCAATGTGACACTCTATTACATGAGCTTATTGGTTAAATGACTAATTATTAACATTCTATCTTGAAGCTACAATGGGCCATTGGCGACGGAACCTCATAATTTTGAACCATGGTTTAACTGATGAGGACAACTCCTCAGCTGAGACCCCCTCTCTCTTTACATTCGCACCACACCAATACCGATACAATTTTGACCTTTGGCATGAGCTGAAGATAACATTAAAGTTCATCTTGTACAATGAAATTCGAATGCAATTAGTAAGAAATCCATTCTAGTACATTTATCTTTTTTCTCAACCAATTTCAAAATAATAAATTTTTATAACATTTGCATTCAAAGATATAATATGCAATTGTATTTATTATGAATGCGTATTAGTTTCTAAGAAAAACATCTTTTGTGCTATATCTGCTTCTATCTTAGTTATCTTTTGCACATTAATTGCCCTATTTGCCTGTAATAGCAGAATGGTCATGGTTCCGAACTCATTGCCCTCGTTGTAGAGTAGTGGGTTCGACTCCTGGTGCTATTTAAGACCTGCAGTGTAGAAAGATTGATGCACTGCAAATCTGCCGAGGCTGAAAGTCTTCACGTTCATGCTGTATGGAATTTCGGAGAGTGAGGCCCCACCCCAAAACATATTAATGTTTTCATACTTTAAATACAGTACCTAATTTCAAGTTCATGTGGTACAAATTCGAGCGTTATGTATATTTAGCATTCATTTATTATTGGGAACTACAAAGAGAAGCGGTCTGTACATGTAGAAAAAAGTTAATATCAGTTATTACCAGCTACATTTTTTTCTTATCTGTCATTAAAATTCAATTTGTGTCTGAATGTTTGAAAATTGTTTTTTAAAAATCTGGATAAGAAAATCTCGCTTGTGTTTAATAGAATTCGGTACATATGTATTAGTCTGTCGATGGTTCTAGCCAAATAAAAAGCATACCCAAATGTCACAATATTCATTCTGCGCATGCCCCCCGCCTATCTTCTATTCTAATGTTTGTTGATACATCAGTCTTAGTTTAAATAACTGGCTTATCTTGAAAGTTTTTTAAAGCAATTAATACAACATTTTATTTTAAATTACGTAATTCAAATACAATGTTCATTTTTTTGTAAACTATTCATCTCCAGTTATATTAATTAAATATAGGTATTATAAAGTTTTATGTATCTATTTTATGAATGAAATATATCATATAAAAACATATAAAAGGAAAATATACAATATTGAAAATATTCTATCAAAAAACCACTTTAAGAATTACACAGTGTATAGCTGCAGTATCTAAGGAAACAAGTATCAAAAAATGAAAGATTTAAAAACAATAATTAAAAGTAGAGAGAAGGAAAACTCTGACTTTTGACGGCATTTAAAGTATTTTTTATCATCACTTCCTTTCGGCGGATTTTTTATTCAAACGATTTTTCTCATAAAGTTCGATATTATGATTTTCAACTTCCCTTTTCCGATCAATGATCCAGAACATTTATGGTGAAACTATTCTACTTAATACCAGTTTCGGTTTCTCAGTTCTTTGGGAAAAAGTGAGAAAAAAAAGAGAGTTTCGTTTAAGAATTAAAAGGAGGAAAAGTCGAAAACATTCGGAAGTTAAAAAAAAACTTATATTTATTTTTCTCTCTATTAGTATTTAGTTTCGGTTTTATATTTATTACCTGCTTTAGTTTCATGATACAAATTCAGAATTATCATTTCGTAAATCAATCCAATTCCTCAATGATTAATTATTCCTCTCCTTCGCCTTATCGGAAGTCAACGTCGTTATAAACATAAATACATTCACCTGTCCTCTATTTAATTCAAAACTGACATTAGACTGGCATTTATTGTTCTCTTTCTAAAGTTTAGAGAGGGTAAAGATGTTCAAGTATTAAAATTTTTCAAAAGGTTCTTTTTTTCAAAATTTAATAAGAAAATTCAAATTTATTTTGTTTACCTACAAGGTTGGACACAAAAATAAACGAGACTAAGTGTATAGCTTGAAAAAAGGGTGGAGTTGGCAGCAACTGTTTTGGTGACGTCATCCCACACCATCCCCACCGTCATCCATTTTTTTGATGACCAGTAAAATGATAGAACTTCACGTTTTTTTAATCATTTATTTATATGTATCCTAAGCGTATGTATATAAATTTTTAGCCGAAAATATCCAATAGAACGTGAGTTATAGCGCTTTGAACATACCCACCTCGAAAAAATGGGTGACGCCTTGAGCATCCCGTTCTCCAAACTTCCACATAAAGCCAACGAGAGGACTTTTTAAGTTTCTCGATAGATATGATGAACAACAACCCTTTTATACGGCGGGCCCTTATCCATGTGGGGAATTTCGCCTTAATGGATCTCGCCAGTTGGGAGTACTGGTGGTTCATAAGTTTCGCGGCCAAAAGTTAAGCAATCAGCCACGAAAACATTTCAGATGTCAACCGAGGCTTATGGTGATGAAACTTTGTTTCGTATACATGTGTTTGAAAGGTATAAGAGGTTTTCAGGGGGAAGAGTCGGTGTGAGAGATGATAAACCTGCTGGTCGCCCAAGGTCAGCTATTACAGATCAAAACATTGCAGAAATTCGTGATTCCCATCAGTGGTCAGAATGTAAAGCAAAACTACTACACTGAAGTACTAAAATATTTCGTGAAAAAATTAGGAAAAAAAGGCCAGAATTGGGGAGAGATGGATGGCTGTTGCATCCGCTCACACGGCCCTATCTGTAAGGCAGTTTCTGACTTGCAAAAACATTACTGTGATGGGACATCCTTCTTATTCACCTGATTTGGCCCCATGGGATTATTTTTTATTTCCTACAGTTAAATCTTACTGAAAGGGAACCCATTTTGCCTCAATTAAGGGGGTTCACCCATGTGACGGCCTGTTTTTAAGCATTTTTCAGAAATTTTTTTTTTTTTTGATGACCAGTAAAATGATAGAATTTTACGTTTTTTTAATCATTTATTTATATGTATCTTAAGAGTATGTATATAAATTTTTAGCCAAAAATATCCAATAGAACGTGAGTTATAGCGCTCTGAACATACCCTCCTCGAAAAAATGGGTAACGCCTTGAGCACCCCGTTCTCCAAACTTCCACATAAAGCCAACGAGAGGACTTCAAGCCTCTCGATAGATATGATGAACAGCAACCCTTTTATACGGCGGGTGTGGCATCAGGACTCGAGCTCTCGACTCGCTGGCCACGTGTTCGTTACTATAACCACTCGGCTATTCAACTGCACCAAAATCGAATTATAATTAGCAAAACTGCGAACATGAGATAAAGAATTTCCGCAACACTTAATTAACAAAATATAATTGGCTTAAGTGAAAAAATATTGTATTGAATTCAGCATATATCAGTACTTCATGCGTAAATTAGGGATAATTTAATTTTTATAATTAGCGACTATATTTGTGGGAATTTAAAATTTTTTTTTCTACAGGTTGATACAAATGTCAACATTTTAAATGATTTATTTAAGGGTTGAGTAGATTTCCTAAGTATATAAAACAAACACTGAAACATACATACAGCTTTTATCGTTGAACCATGAGAAAAATACCCTCGAATAGAGCAGCATTTAAGATATCCTAGTTAAAAAAAAACAATTATTAAATTTCAGCATATCTAAATTCATTCTGAGATTAGAATAATATACCGTAAAGAGTCCGGCGTATAACGCGCCCTTTTAATACAAATAATAAGGTCGAAATTTGTGACATCTCTCGCGTTCTTCTTCTAACATAACTCCTACGTTCTTTGACAGCCACGATTAATGGCAAAACTTTTCCAACCCAAATCCAAGAAGTAAAAACGAAGCAAAAATGCAAATAAGATAACCTTTAAAAGGATAGAAAGTTTAGTGAGCAAGGATGGCAATTTAGAGAAAGCTTAGTTCGGAAAAGGTGGAAGTGTAATTAGACGGCTACCCAGGAATCACGGAGACGCCCACCCTTGCTAATCTTTACAAGGTGCATACTATTGCACTCGAGCTCATCAGTCTACCTGAAAGTAACTGTATCGTTGAGTCTTCAACCAAGGTAGAAGGATTATATTCTGAACGCTAGTAAATTATTGAATCAAGATTAGGTGGATCTAATTAGTTATATTGATAAGTGATCTAATTGCGTGATCTGACTTAACTAAATCGGCGTACTTTGGTTTATTCTCACTTAATATAAGTTTTTGTTCGTTATCTAAGTAATTTAAGTTAAATTCTTAATAAAAGTCATATTAAGAATTATAGAATGTCTCATATCCTTCCGAGATAATCCCACACCTCTAACTTACGCGGAAACCCCAAGACATAGCTATCGGCAGATGGCCATGTCGCAAATTTACTGGAGCGCGTTATACGCCTGGTATAAAATAAGACCTTTAAAAATAAAAAAAAAATAGATTTCTACTTGTATCGAAATACTGTATATTTAAAGAAATGATGAGCTTTTCTTAGGAGTTTAAAGGGCTGTAGTTCTAGAACTATACTATTTTTTCTAAAACTTAGATAATACAGCGAATAAATAACTTCAAAACATGCGAGAAATGCACACGTACATTTCAAGTTTCTTCGTAAAAATAGGGGTGTGCGTTATAGAGCGAATATACCTCAAAATTAAAAAATGCAACATGAAAGTATGAGTGAGGGTTATACGCCAGATTTTACGGCATATAGCCATTGCAGACAAAATATATTTTCGCCAAATGATTAAATATATAGTCACATTCTATTCAAGTGCGCAGATAAAATAAATGCAAATTACGCCACGTGTCAATTAAATACATTTGCATGCATAAATAACAACAACAAAAATATTGAAACACATTGAATTAAATCCTAAATTTAGTTAATAATCAAACAATATTAATAATACAATTTTAACTATCACATAATTTTAAGGTATCCGACTACGTTCGGAACCGTGATTTTGCAAAAACGCATAAATGGATACTTTTCATATTTAGTATCACTTAGATGAGACCACATGTATACAATTGTTTTAAGGGCACATTTTGACAAAAAAAAAATATTTAAATACAATATTTTGGCAAAAAATTGACTTAGAATAATTTTTTTTTCAAATTGTTCTTCTTTTGTGAAAAATGCTTCTGTTATAATAATATTTTGCCTGTATATAGCTCAGACCTCTGTACAGAGGCTCAACTAGAATTTTTGAAATATATAACTTAGAAGTGGGTTTATCCATGTTTTACGACAACAGAGGGGAGCAATTTTAAGAAAAATTATATATAGAAGAAAAATTATAATTATTTCAATGGGTTGTAACTCTAAAAATAATGTGAATTTTTCAAAAATCATAGTTGAGCCTCTGTAGTAAGATCTGAGCTATATACAGGCAAAATATTATTATAATAGAAGCATTTTTCACAAAAGGAGAACATTTTGAAAAAAAATTATTCTAAGTCAATTTTTTGCCGAAATATTGCATTTAAATAATTTGTTTTGTCAAAATGTCCTTAAAACAATTTTATACATGTATTCTAATCTAAGTGACACTAAATATCATGAAAATTATCCATTTATGCGCTTTTTTAAAAGGGTTCCGAACATAGTCAGATACTTTAATAAAGAGAAAATATGCGGTGGGCAGTTTTTGCTAAAAATCTCATTAAAAACCATGTGAATTACACCGATTCATTTAAAAATGTTTAATTATGAAAAGATAATAAGAATCTCGTCCTGTAATTCTAAAAGTTTTTCTTTTAGAGCATGTGTATAAAAATTATAATCTATCTAGCTGCTATCTATTTCTTTAAATGAATAAATTACATAGCTATAAAAGCACGGCCTAGATAAAAATAATTTTTGATAAAAAAAAGAACGTATTTCTTCTGTGGTTTATGCATAATTTTATTTCACGAAAGCAATATGTATTCACGATATAAATTTTTATGTACAGTTGTCATTCCGTATCCGCAATTTCGTCATATGTGGTTGACCTCGGTCCAAAAATTTAAATTTGAAAATCCAGAAAAATACTATAAGAAGTTCATACATGAAAACGCATACCTTTCATCCAACATTTTTTTTGGATTTTAGTAACAAAATTCTTGAAAGGAATTTTGAATTGGGATCTTTCGAGAGACATGTTTTTATATATAATCAATAACCATATACTAATTGCCTCAAATTTAATAAAGCAAAGCAATAAAAAGAAATATAACAAAACGATATATGTCAAAAATAAAACAACCACAGAACGTATATTTGTATATACAATTGACAGTTTCTTCATTAGATATATTTTAGTTCCTGTGTCATCGTTAATTTCCATTATTATCTAAAACTCAGTAACATTTTTTTCGCTTAAGTTTTGTGTGGTTACGGTAACTAAGTGATCATGAAAACGAACTCGTGGTTGACGCTTTTGTGAGCTATAGGTTCGAGTCTTTGTACTCCTAAAGACAGTTGATGCAAGTTAAATCTATCGGGGCTTAATGTCCTCACGTCGGCAGGTTGTGAGAGTTAGAAGAGAAGGGTACCAGCTCAAAGGTGTCGTACTCATCAATTAACCTTAGCACAAAATTGCAAAGATCCGTCGCCAATAGCAAGGTCAATCGTCGTAGTCTGCTAAAGAAGATCTGCTTAAAATTTTTATTTGCTCCATAAAGGCTGAGATTGGGAGTAGTTGTTTCCTGGGGGTGATGGTTTGTACATCTAAACCAATTATAGTGAACTCGATCCCTTGGTCATTCCGCCTATAGCCTTCGTGTATCTTCGAAATACTAGATTAAGGTATCCGACTACGTTTTGAACCGTGATTTTTCAAAAGCGTATAAATGGATGATATTTATGATATTTAGTGTCACTTTAATTAGAAAACGTGTATAAAATTGTTTTAAGAATATTATTACAATAAAAAATTATTTAAGTACAATATTTTGACAAAAATGAGCATAGAATGACCCATTTTAAAAACATTCTCCTTTTATGAAAAATGTTTCTATTATAATAATATTTTGCCTGTATATAGCTCAGACCTCTGTACAGAGGCTCAACTAGAATTTTTGAAATATATAACTTAGAAGTGGATTTATCCATATTTTACTACAACAGAGGGGAGAAATTTTAAGAGAAAAAAAGCCGATAATTATTTCAATGGGTGGTAACTCTGAAAATAATGTGAATTTTTTAAAAATCCTAGTTCAGACACTCTGGAGAAGTCTTTACTTTATATAAGCACACAAAATATTTATTATTATAGAAGCCTTTTTTATAAAAGGAAAACGTTTTGGGAAAAGGTTATTCTAAGTTAATTTTTTGCCAGAATATTGTATTTAAATAACTTTTTTTTGTCATAATGTTCTTAAAACAATTTTATGCATGTGTTCTAATCTAAGTGACATTAAATATCATGAAGATTATCCATTTATGAACTTTTTTAAAATCACGGTTCCGAACGTAGTCGGATACCTTAATAAACAATTATTCGACAATAAGGAAAGCTATTCCTTTTACCAGTACCAAGAGTATTATTAAGAAAAAGATTAATGATTTCAATACACATTGAGAAATTCCAATAAGATTTGGTGGAATAATCTTAAAGATCTTCCCATGTGGCCAAGACTTAAAGCAGTTGTCGAGTTTCGTCTGGCTACTGGACACGACTGTGTCCTCAAACATCTTCATCGAATCCATGTTGCACAGGCCCCTTTCTTTCCCCGAATGCTCTGTGATATTTGGGAGGGCGTGGATGCTGACCTCATTCGCCGCTGTCCAGCACTAAAAGGCTCCTCTGTGTGCGATCTTGATTGGCAAGCTAGGGACTTGTTTGGTTTATAGACTTTTCTCGCCACGTTGCTATTTCCTACTTTTTTTGTTTTTGTTCCTACCCCTTTGTGCTGTAGTGGTCTTCTGTAACCCTGGCCATTGGAAATAAATAAAAAAAAAACAAAACAATCCTTCAGTTTATCTCTATAGAGTTTAGTTTATCGAAATCTTCTATTTCGTAATTATTCGGTCGTCAATGGTTCAAATCAGTGGTAGAATGCTTTTTGGATCAATCAATGTTCATATCATCAGAGTAATTTGACTCAATTTTGGTTCAGTAAATCATCGAAGACAAATGTAAGATTAAGTATAAGTTTAATGTCAAATGGAGTGCGTCTGCATTCGGTCACGAACAGATCTCTGATCAAAACAAAGGTTTTTACAAGCAGCGCCCTCTATACTGAGGGGGTTCTACCAGTAATTTTAAATCATGGTTAGATGACATGATCAGTATTTGAGGTGGCACTCTATTTTTTACATTTATATCTTGCCAACGTAAGAGCTTTGGATCAATATATATATAACGCACGTATTTCAATAACTGCTGTAAGATGGTCTTTGGTATTACGAGATCCGATTTCTCTGTCCATTGGTTACTCTACCAATCATACTGCTAAGTTGCCTGAGACAATGAAATTTATATTACGTTTATAACAAAGATAACTTTTAAAGTTAGAAATGTTTAAACTTAAGTAGAGAAAGAAAAAATATACTTTTTGTTGAAAATTATTAAAATTTCCCGAAAGATTACACTTTAACGGTTGGAACTAAATGTTTACAATTAAATTTGAAGAACAAAAATTTGATGAAAGGCAAATGAGCATAAAATAACATAAAACCTAGAAAAGTAGAAATATTCAATTAATAAAGTGAAAAAAAATAATTTCAGATTTATTTTAATTCTAATGGATATAAATCCTTTGTTGAATTTAGAATAAAAACGAGAATATTATGATAATGAAAAAAAAAAACATGTTCCGTTAAATTTACTATATACAGTAAATAATGCATGGCGCACACAGATGAAAAACATTATATTTTGGTAGAAATGTTATAACAGCTGACTTTCTCTTTGTTTCTTAACTTTATAAGAAAAAAAGGTCTAAGCAAATTGCTGTCTCAAAGGGCAATAAATATATATCCTTTTTAGAAAAATTCAAAAAAAAAAGAAAAAAAAGAAAAGAAATAAATAAATAAAGAAAAAGCTATTAGCATTCAGGGTGATATAAGAGTGATGTGATTTTCAAGTGAAAACTGAACAAATAATAGCTAACTTTATTTTGGTTTCACAACCGCATTAAATACCTAAGAACAAGTAAATCCAGTTACACGTAACTAGCCATAACTGATATGACGAAAGATTTCAACTAACGGGAAAGAAATGAGGAAAAATAGTTAAGTTGTTAAAAGGGTCAAGAGTCATAGGCGGATATATATATATATATATATATTCATGAACATTTGTCAATAGTTCAAAATTACGGACTCCGTCTTAAGATTTAATTCCACCCCATTTAACTAAATTATTAGTCTTTTTTCTCCATTCAAAAATTCTCAAAGCTTACTAACATTAGCCAAAAGGTCAAAGTGAAAAGAAAAAAAAATGTATAATTAAGATTATCACTTTGTATAATTAATGTATAATTAAGATTATCTGAAAACATCAGAGACTATCGAGATTTAATTACAGGAAATATTATATTTCAAAATAAACATGTAAAACGCTTGGAGATGTGTCCTTTAATAAGAAAATGTTACATGTTTTTTTAATAAAAACCGAGTATAGTGCGCAGTCTCATTTCTAGAAGTCATAGAACACTTTTAAGGCTTTCTCCGTCAAATAAACGAGAGCTTGACCTAAGATCGGAACACATTTTCTAACTGAAAAATGTCTCAGTTTTTATGAAAATTTGCAACGTCGTATTTCATATATCTGTTTATAAAATAGCGTTTTTAAAATTTCAAAATATTCCACAAATAATTAGTTCTTTCTTTTAAACATAAAAGGCTAGCTAGCTTAGCATTATGGTATAGGAGAAAAAAAAAATCCGAAACATGCATTATATCAGAAAAAAATGGGTTAACTCTGATAAAAAATGAGTAGAAAGATAGCAAGGCTGCTCTCTATTGGATAATGAAGCCAGAATGCAATATTAATGTTGAAGTATTTTGGTATCTGAAAAAAGATTCTAAATTCGGGTCCTATTCTTAAACGTCAAGCGAAGACAGCCTTAACAAGTGTAATTCATTTCAATTTCAAAAGTCTTCGCATCAAAATTAACCCACACTTAAATCTTCACACACACACGACCATCCATAACGACGCTAAACTCGGTCTCCTTTTATCGTTCATTAACAGCTAATTCGTCACATCCGGAATCTTCCAGAATTCGTGACATAGCCCAATTTTCACACCTCAACGCCACTGTCATACCTTTTCTCCACTATATTACCTCCCCAGAAACTCACTGACCGACAAACAATAAAGCCAAAACTCCTTTACGACTTCCCCGCCAACAAGAGACATCCTATCTGGAATTCTTCAAAGGCACACGCGCAATGGTGAAACAGAAAGTAAAATACCATCTGCGATACAAAGAAAGATGAAAAAAAGTGGCCTTTAGGGCCTATTCTCACTTTTCCTGATTCCTCCTCGACTTGGCACTCAGGGTCAGCCGGTCTCCACAAGTGGGTCACCTTCCTGATAGATCAGTTTCTAGATGCGCCACTTTCTATTCTGGCACTTGCAGCGGCCTCAACCAGTTCAATTTGCATTCGCCAATAATTGCCTGACAGACGCAGAGAAAATAACACGAGTTTTTTTACGGTCTGGCGTGCGGTGGAGATGTCAAAAGTTCGTATCATCAAGAGTTAAATGAGATGGTTTGGGACACAAAGAATTTCGCTGTCTTTTTTTCCCTTTCACTTTGAAGTTATCTCTCTTTCCATTATTGCAATGTTTTCCCCTCAAAAGTTCTATATGCTTTGGAATCTTTTATACGAAGTGTCAGATTAACTGTTTGGGACAAAAACTGTTTATTTTGAGGAGTGTCTATTTGTGATCTTCCTTTTGAAATTGTGTGCCGGCTTATTCACTGCAAATGTTTTTTTTTAATGATTATTTATTGAAACCTATTTTTTAAAAAGCATTAATTATTGGAATTACGTATATGAAAACTATGAGTTTCATAAAGCTGTATGAAAATAATTTGTTTGTGCTGAATTTAAACTAAAAACGTGTTTTTTTGTACAGATAATAAAAAAAAAGTATTTTGGGAAATAATTTTTATATTTATTTTTAGGATATGAAGAATGATTAAATCCTAGTTATTTTTTAAATAAGCATTTTTATTGAACCTTCTTGTAAACCAGAAATTATGAAAAGAAAAAAGATAAAAAGTACAATTGTGAAGAATTATTTATACAAATATTCCATCTGTCAGTTATCTTATCTACCAAGCACAATTTATTGCTACAGTAAAAGGATTTCCTGAAAATAACGTGTAATACTTCTCCTCTAACTACCTATATGAAGGGTGGGCAATTGTTTTGGCTCTTAAGCCACATTGTGGAAGCGGAGGATAACGGAGGAAAGCATCTTTTTAAAATGATTACATTAGTTAATTAATTTTGCCTATCATAAGAGGTGTAAAATGTACCATAATGACAATAAAAATAAGTTAAATAAAATACTGCAGTTTATTCACTTTACTTACTGTGCTAATATACCATCTGTAGTTTTGAGAACTAAGAATTGGAGAACACTAGCAAGAAGAAGGCTGGCCTGGAAAAGGCTTCTTGAAAAGGCCAAGACCCACTCCGGGCTGTCGAGCCACTGAGGAAGGAAGGAATATATTATCTGTAGCTGCAAGAACATTTAATTTTGGGAATCAGTTTAATAAAATAAATGTACCTATCACCATTTCTGACTTTCTTGGCGAACAGCAAACTCTTTTCGGGCCACATGTGGTACGTAGGCCATTATTTACCCACTCCTGACCTATATGATTGGAGTTCTGCTTAAAATTACACAATCGATGAGCAGTTTATGCATTTTTAAATCATTTTTATAAAAAGAGTCTTTATAAGATTAAAAAAGGACATTTATTTTATATGAGAAACTATTTAAGAGAGTATTGATAAAATTGGGATACCAGGATAATTTTCCACCTCTACTTTTACTTTATCAATCAAATATTTTTTAATGCGTTTAGAAATTCAGATTTTAATTCCTTTTAGTGAAGTAATTTCAATGCCAAAATGTTTGAAAATATATGTAATCGAACGTAAGCGACATTTATCATTATTAGACTGTTGTCATCGGAAGAAAACGTTTGTCAAACTATTTTGTTTTTGTTTTCAGTTCCTGTCACTCTACCATTGAATTGTTTCATTCATATAGCAACATCTAAAAATAAAGCATCTTTTGAAGTCAATTTTTTTGATATTTTGATAAAAAATGAAAAAATTGGGGTACCAGGGAATTGGAATTGATGGAAATGTTTATGATCACATGCAATAACTCATGTAAAGTATGAGAATTCCAAATTAATTTTATTAAAATCGATCGAGACTCGTTTTATTGACTCTCATATAAATATTAAATGATTTAAATCAGTCACGTTAAAAACATTTCATATTCTAATTTATGTAACAGGAAGCATAGGTTAAAATTAAAAATTGGTAAAATTTTATCGCTGAGAATATCGTTTTCATTCAGTAAACTGGTTCTCTTAGACTAAGCTATGGAACAGGTTGAAAATGGAACTTTTATGGGAGGCATAATGTAGAATAATTTCATTGAAAACAGACGACTTTTTTCTTTACTTATCTGGTTTCTGGACAAGTGTATGAGATTTTTCATATATGATTGGGAAAAGCAACATATCTCGTGTTTTCAAAATGGATTTTGTGAAATATTTCTGATTTTATATTGCTGTTTACTATTGGTCGCAAATTTTTATATCAGATTAAAAAGAGGGCACTGTTGCGGCGACTGATATATGAGGAAGACACTGTTTTAAGAAAGTTTGCAGTTAAAACAGTTAAGGACGAAATAATAAAAGTTTTGGTTAAAATCAGTGGCAACTATAATTTCTGTTCTGATTCATTTTCTTTTGTGAATCGATAACTGTATGTAGTATTGTTGTCTGATTATGTATCGGCTGTAATTTGATATCATTCTGCTACGGATTTTTTCGCCAAATAATTCTAAAATTCCTCCAAGTTGGATCGATAATTTTACACTTCGATAATATTAACCTAACCGCCAAAGATCTGTTTGAAACGATTTCAAAACCATGCCAAAAACGAGTAGCGTACCGATATCAAATTAGATCCTTAGTATCTTATAGCAGCAGTTTTATGTACACGTAATTAAGCGGGCGTTTCCCAGTAAATATACAACTTTTAAAGTTTATTAAAATATGAAAAAAAGTCAACCATTGCCACATTGTGTTTCTATTTGGTTGTCTAATAGACCAGATCCTCATATGTAGTTGGCTTCCTTGGCGAGTTTACTGTTGTCTCTTCCGATAGAACATTTACGTCTTTGTCGGGAGGGTTTGGTCTCTCTGATTAAAAAATAAATAAATAAAAAAACTATATTTTGATATATCCGATTACTTTGAACAATCGATATATTACGCGTCATAATTTGATCAGTTCGGTTGTGCTTGTACAGTATTGTCATCTAAAAAAGATTATCATTTGGTACTTATGTGTAATACCGAATCTGCCAAACGAAAAACGAAAAGACGTTACCAATTCAAAAAATGCAGCCAAATACCGTCATCATTACTATTACGGCGCGGGAACGGCTTCCACTATTGAATATATTGGCACGATTGCAGAATTTGGCGACGTCTTTTGATTTGTCAAAACTGGTCGATGGTATAATATGTAAGAAACTATTACTTTTAACAAAATTTTCTTCCAATTGAAGCTGTTATTTACATATGTTGATTAGAAAAGTGAAGTAATTATTAGAATTATTTTTGATAATAAAATACAAGTGAAATATGTGTGTTCTTAATCCCAAAAGGTAAATTAGCTTCCGATAGAATGGACAGCGGAGATGATTTTTGGCTGCAGAAAAAGCTGCGTATATTCTGCAGTATAACCATATAGAAATCGAATCTCAAACGAGCAAAATAAACATTACAATCATATTTTCCATAGACTTTGTACTTATTAATGAGAGGAATAATAAAAGAGAAATACACACACAAATATGCATATACCGTATTTACTCTAATCTAAGCCACCATCGATTCTAAGCCACACTCCCAATTCTTTACACGTTTTTGAGGAATTTTTAAGGATTGCTTAACACTTAATTAAAAATTATATGATTTTGCTTACGCCATTGACGTATATTTGTTTCATTCATGCCAAATTTTCAGTGGCCGCTGCTGTTTTCTTTCTTTTTTTTTTTTTTTTTTGCTCATAAATTGATTCCATTTACATACTTGCGTCAGTGAACTCGTCTTGATGCAATAATCGATAATTTTTATGTTTAGGTGATTAAAAGAAAGCTTATACAAAAAAATTTCCGGAATACGAGCAGACAGTGATGTTTAGGATAGACTGAATACAGGAGATAAACTGCGGAATTCAATTTCTCCCCTCCAATAAATGTTTTGCATTCGATTCTATATCGTACCCGATTTTCAGTAGCATTAACGCTGAAAAAATAGTTCGTCTTAGATTCGAGTAAATACGGTATACATATTTGTTTCTTGTAATTGATTTTTTAATGTAATGCTTCTGGTATTTTATATAATATACCAACCGGTTACGTTGATATTTGTATTATGCCTCAAGTATAGAACAAACAGAGCAGAACTTTTTAAATTTATTAGTTTTGTTTAGTTAATTAATGTTTTCTCAGATTATTTTGTATGGATCCTAGTTATTAAGTGATAGTAAGCAAATTTCTTTTTCTTCATTTAGATATGCTTGAGAAGGTACATTATCTAACAATTTTATGTAAAGATAATACTTAACATATCTAAGCTGCTTTATTATCTAACAATCGCTTATAATGAAACTATTTTCTTTGTCTAGAATTTTTTTTCTCCTTAAAATTTACTTCAAGATCGCCTTAAAAATGCTTACCGATTTAAAAAAGATCAAAATATCACCAATTTTGCATATGTTAAAGTATTTTTAGATTTTGTTCTCTTTGAAAAATCGATTCAAATTACATTTTCCAAAACAATTTTTCTCTCTCACATGCAATTGTTTCCCTACAGAATAAGATTAAATCACTATTAAATATTTGCGAAGTAACTCGTGTAAAGTCCGAAAGATTCTTTCGTGCTCTTCAAATATTTCCTTGCTTAATGCAAATGAGACAAAATGTTAATTATTTTGCTATTTATGAAAGGAAGCTCAAAGAAAAATGTTGTTATACAATTCTGGGTTCAATATATTTATATATAACTAACCGGTTACACTATATATATATAGTAACCGATTAATTACATAAATATATTGTTATAGGGTTGATTTTTTGAAATTGTAAGAAAAGTTCACACTCAATTGGCAAGGAGGCTCTATCAGATCAAAATTTATTCCATTTGTTTAATATAATTACAGTTCTTTTTTTTTTTGGAACAAGAAACATCAAATGGGAAACTTTACAACATCTTAAGCTCAAAATTCTCATAAATATAGAACAAATCTATAACAAAATCACATTTATCAAATGAAACGCATAGTCGCTGTCAAATTTTTGACTTCCATGTTGCTTTTCTGTATTATCTTACATACACAGATAGGCATCTGGTTTTATCTCTTCAAATAATCACCCTAAATTTGTCTTAATTTGTCTGAAGACATATATTTTTGTCGGAAAAAGAAATGCCTCCTTATACATTTGGCGACAATTGTCTTCAAGTATGTTTTTAAGGTCTCTCAAGGTAGGAATTATTAAAGAATATTTCCTGTCTAAGTACAAACGGTGTTTTTTTTTTTTGTTGTTAAAATCCGATTTTGGAGAAGTGAATATGATATATATATATATATATATATAATTATATGCATATTACCTCCATTGTAAAGCGATATCAAAAAACGATATAATGTGTTCTACAAAATAAATTTGCAGCATACTCTTAGACTGTGCCTATTAAAGTATTGCTTTTCCTAAATTGATTATTTCAGTCTTCTGTTATTTTTAAACCTGGAGAATTGTTTGTAAATTATTTTCCACTATTGAAAAGGGATTGTACTATTAACTAATATTCTACTTTGGACTTCATTTCAGGACATGCAAAAAAAAATATTTCAAAACTATATTATTTAAAAAATTAAAATCAATTTAATGAAAATTAGATTGTGCAAAGAAAACAAACATTCTTATTTTTTTTTAATATTTCACCCTTTACATATCATTAACTAAAATAAAAAATGACAATGGAAAACGCTTTAGAAAAAAAAATCATTCCCTCATTAAACTATTTGTAGAAGTATTTATAACATACAAAAAAACCCAAAAAAACAATGAAACTATCGATAACCACCAAAAATATATCTAATGACATTCAAATTATTCATCAAACACTTCAGGGTGACCCATGGATAATAATGGTACATCCACCTTTTGCAATTGTCACAGACATCTAAACAACATCTCGTCCTATCCCACACATGTGCAAAACCGATTAGTGTCACAATTCACTGAGTTATGCTTGAGAGGTTTTTGGAGATTAACAAGGCGTGTGAAGGTACAAAAGACAGAGACACTCACTGATAAACATTGGTAAAAAAATACACTGATGTGACCGATAATGTGACATTAATCAGTTGAAACAAATTCAACACGTGCATTGTATATAAAGAGATTTGTAAACCTCAAATGACTGATCTGTCACTGATTTTGGGTGCCGATTTTAGGTGCGGTCAGTTCCTATCATTGGATTTGACCACATCTGAGCGTGGTTGCTGGATTTTAGTAATTTCATCGAACGTATGATTATTCTAAGAAAATAAGGTACACTGTTAGGCAAATAAGAGATGGCTTAAGGTAAATTACTCTACAAATCGAGATAAGGGATGATAGGTGTTGTGACTCGAGAAACTATTATTCTTCGATTTCAATATTCTTTTATTCTTCTTCAACATGCAGGACAAATGAGGCTATTTACCGTTATGAATTAATGAAGCTATTTACATGAAATAACTAATTATTTGAGCACACGCTTCGTAAAGATAAAATATTATACAGCTGTTTTCTTAGCGTAAAACGTAACTGCATTTAGAAGATTCCACAAACTTATTTAACTAAAATTCTGTTGCCAGATTCAAAGTGAATAAACAAACGTACAGCAAATAGTAAATAATATCAAACAGGAAATGTCGAACTTATTAGGAGTGGCAACAATATGATTACATAGGGTGAACCAAAAGTCTTGCCCGGATAATAAATATTTATTGTGCTCAAACTATTATAACTAAATATATTTTTTCGATGTATTGTAAGTATTATTATGAATTTTTTATGAGACTATTTACCTTAATAAATTGCAACGTGTGCCCCTCTGGTAGCTCGGGAATGTCTAAGCGATATTCTAATTCCCGCTGTGACGTTTTCGCGTCACACAACTGAAAAATTGGCTTCTTTATGAGGATAGTATAATACCATTCCCATCCACACGTGCACCTCTAAATATTGAGGGGTCTTTTCATCTAACATCATCCCGAAACCGATGGCAGTGCACCCTCAATGGTGGGATTCGACACCTGCTAGCCGGAAACTCGGAATTTAATTCGAGGTGTTAGAAAGGAACCGTCTCATCCCGAGAGAGTAAAAAAAACAGTCCGTTTTGAAATACCAACAAGTTCGGTTGTGTTCGCCTCCTGTTCATAAAATATTATGAACAGGCATAATATTTCTCTCACAAAAAGCATATTCTGTGGAACTGAAATAATTAATGGTATGAATAAATTCTATTTAAAGTGTAAATATATTGTAATTAATAGCTGTGACATAAATAAATCAATTATTTAATTTCTTAACTCCACGCTGCCATTAATTTCCCTAAATGTCACACCTCCAAGTGTTAAGTTCAACAGTTGTTTCATTCTCACTCGGCCTGCCCTTACCAGAAAGATCCTTAATACTGCCTATTTCTGTAAACATTTCATACCATCGCTTTATTGATTTTCCACCAGGAGGTTTGCTTCCATAACAACGTTGAAATTTACTATGTACTTTAGTGTTTCGATTTCGTTTCTTGAAATCCAAAAACACATTGGGATTTCTCTTGAATTGACACCATTTCGGACGAAAATGATGTCTTCCTTACAAATATTCCTCCAAGTCACTCTTGAAGGAGCTCTTCAGTTATCAATTGCGCAAAAAAGTACTAAAACTGACCTATCCAGTGATACAAAAGTTACATTGTCATATTAAGGTATCCGACTACTTGCGACAACTTTTTTTGAAAAAAATGGAGACATGGAGATTTTTTTATTATTTTTAGATTTATGTAGTACATTTTAAGAAAAAAAAAGGCTACAAGTAAGATGAGAAAAATAAACTATTACTACTAAAACGGGAAAAAAATGGGTAAAAATTTACAAAAAATTGCATAAACGGGGCTCGCTCTGTACAAATAGAAAATGAACTAATTCTCAATTTTTCAATTTTGATGTATTACTTTGCTATTCCTTTTTGAAATGACCTTCAGGATAAGAGATATTTTAATTTTTACAAAACCTGGAGCACATTACCTTAGCTATTATATGAAATAGCTTAAAAAAACAGTTATCGTAAAATCCGGCGTATAACGCGCACTGCCGCATAGCACGCACCTATACTTTCAAGCTGCAATTTTTAATTTTTAGGTATATTCGCCGTATAACGTGCACCCCTCTTTTTTACGAAGAAACCTGAAATGTAAATGCGCAATGCTCTAATGTTTTGAAGTCCTTTATTCAAGATATTATTCGAAAAGTTTCAGAAAAAAGTACATTTCTAGAACTATAAACCCTTAAGTTCATAAGGAATGTCATTTCCTTTAAATAAACAGTACTTCAATCTATGTAAAAGCCTAGTTATTTTCTACGTCATCTCTCTTTTTTTTAAATATTTTTTAAGCTATCGTTTTTTTATACCTGGCGTACAACACGTACCCGTAAATTTCGATCGCATTTTTTGTATTAAAAAAACGTGTTATACGCCGGATTTTACGGTATTTATATGTAATGTGTGTGTGTGTTCCAAGATATTTGAATATATTTCATACGTAATTTTAGCATGTTTAAAATATTGTTTAATGTTTTTTTCTGAAAACTGCGATAATGTTATGTTTGATTTTATATTATATAATATTAAATTAATCGTATTTTCTTTTCTTTTCAGGTAAGTTATATATTCCTGATGGATTATTATTGTCACTGCATGTCACGTGAGTCATCAGACTTTATTAGTCTTTTTCTCATTTTTATACCCGGTGTATAACGCACACCCGTAAATTTCGACCTCAATTGTTGTGTTAAAAGTGCGTGTTATACGCCGGATTTTACGGTATTATATTCACATAAAGAACTGTAAATTTTGTAATAAAACAGTGATTTATAAATCTGAAGGTTAAAACACTTCTTCTTTTATACAGAACATACGCACAAAATTTCAGCAAATTATTTTAAAAACTTTTTGAGCTATCGCTGTTCCCGTTTGAACTTTTTGAAAAAAAACACATTTTGAGTAAAGCGCATTTTAAAGTTTGACATCTTATGTAAAGTTATGACACCTGCTTTTACTAAAACTCTTGTAGTTTTTGTTCTAGTGAATGGAAAATAAAACACTTGGTATTTTTTATAAAGCCAATAAGATGGCATATAAAATAAAATCATCAACAAAATTTGTCAATTTTTTAAAAAAAAAATCATGATTTTAGGGTATTTGAATGCTTTAAATGGTTATTTTGTAGTGGATTTTATTGTAATCAGGGCAAGATTTTGGGTTCATCCCATATTATTATGCAGTGAAAATAGTTTAGTACGAAACTGAGTGGATTGAAATATTTTTTCATGTTAAAAGAATTTCGTGTTAAAGGATATTGAAAAAAAAAACAACAGATTCAACAAAATTAAGCTTATTAGAGTAGATTTTATCTACAGTGATATTTACATATGCATGTTATTTAATAAATACCGATGTAATAAAAACTTTCACAATAACTTAATGATGTTTAATGCAAAATTTTCAAGTCTTTTGATAAACAAAACATGTACATTTGGAAAATAATCAGATTTTTTTGCATTGTCTTTTTTAGAATCAAATTGTCAACAAATTGTTTCGATGTGGTCTATTTTGTTATTTATTTCACGGCATTTAAATAACTGCGCATACTCTTCATGATGTTCTTCATTCCGGATGACGCGTGAACAGGAGCTGCATTATTCTCCTTTTCGTCGCTTGAATCTGCATCAATGATATTTTTTGAGCTTTGAACAACCCCCAAACTGCCTTTGCTATTGTAATTGAGGCTTTACACACATTATCATCTACTGAAACGAATTCTTCCGATGATACAGAAGGTCAATCTAATAATTCTCAAACATTTCACTAAGTGAAGGGAAATCTTTTCGCGTTAAGCGATTTTCGTTTCGTGTTAAGAGAAAAAATGCATGAAAATACATAGTTTTTCGGCATCGTAGTATTATTTTGTGTTAACCGATTTTTCGTCTAAACCGTTTTCGCGCGTTAAACGTTTTTCACTACACTAGATAAATTATTTCATTTGTGTGCGTGACTTCGTTCGAACATTTCAACATAGAAAATGCTTCTTTGGAGATTTCATTACGTAAAATTATTCAATGACTAATGTTATTCTTGAGAATAAAACTTTGAGTTTAAAATTTTAAAAAAGAATTGCTTTTCGACACAGATTGAAAGTACTATGATGAACGATTCAGGCTTGTTGTGTTTTTCTACAATGTATCAAGGTTGTTCATTCAGAATTAAAAACTTGCGTGGTGACTGAAGTTCAAAAAGATGCATTAGCCTAAGCTATTGTTCGCCAATAGCCCGTGGTACAGCTCTCTCTGTTTTGAAATAACTTTAATACAAAATGCGAACACATTTAATTTTTCACAATCTATTTAAATAAATGTTAAAAATTCTTTTTTCTTAAAGGCCAATTGTTTAGGAGAAATAGATCTTTAACCTGCCTCAGTTTAGTATTCTCAGATAAGAACACGCGTAATTAAACCATCCAAAAGTGTATTTATTCTTAAAATACCTCATTCCCTTTCTATCTGTATTCAAAGCACGCTGTTAAAGATAAACAATTTTGTTTGTGCAGAAATCCGTATCCATGGCTTTCTTCTCCTCTTGATTTGTATTTGGTTTGGCGGGAATACTAAATAGAGTGTTGCTAAGTCATCGGCAAACAAGCTACAAGTTTTATTTTCGAAAACAGTACACAAAATCTTTGGCTGTTCACCTATAAGCTATAAAGTACATATATTCTGTATGAAAAGGTTATGTCCTTAGAAAGAAAAGTGTATTTTAGTTGAAAATTCCCACAAAAAAAATTAACAATGAGAAAAACAAATCGCGTTTGCATAAAGCAGAAAAAATATTGGAACTTTTCATCGATGAAATTTTTTTCCATACCGATTGATTCTTTTTACATTGAGCGATAAGTAATATGTTGTAATACTGATTTTAAAATTTTTTTTTATCTCTATCGTTCATGTAATAAAAATTTTATGGAGCTACTATTGTTGGGCAGGCTGCATTGATTGAATGGATATCATTATAGTATTTACAGCTGTTTTATTTACAAAATTGATATTTAAAATGAAAATAATACTCTATAAGAAATTCATCTGTTATTGTTGAACTTAGAATTTGGAACCCCATTCAGTGTTGAAGTTTCGGTTCTGGTCGTACACATAAAACATTCGTAGAAAACGGGCTAAAATCATGTGACGTCATAATCACATGATAAATGCAATCACGTGTTTCCAGTTAATTAGTTCATGCGTTTCAGTTTGTATGTTATAATATTTTATTAAATTTAAAAAAAATTCCACGAAGACTCAACAGTTTTGATGAATTGAGAATTTTTATTAATGAAAATTAATTTAAAATTTTCCCTACATGTAGATAGATCTATATGAGAGAGAAAATGACTTATAAGCAGCTTAGTATGCTTATAAAAAATTCATTGTCTTCAAACCTTAAGGTATCCGACATTTTCGGAACCGTGATTTTAAAAAAGCGTATAAATGGATAATTTTCATGATATTTAGTGTCACTTAGATTAGAATGCATGTATAAAATTGTTTTAAGGACATTTTGATAAAAATTTTTTTATTTAAATACAATATTTCGGCAAAAAATTAACTTAGAATAACCTTTTTTCAAAATGGTCTTCTTTTGTGAAAAATGCTTCTATTATAATAATATTTTGCCTGTATATATCTCAGACCTCTGTACAGAGGCTCAACTATGATTTTTGAAGAATTCACATAATTTTCAGAGTTACAACCCATTGAAATAATTATCGACGTTTTTTTCTTAAAATTTCTCCTCTCTGTCGTCGTAAAAGATGGATAAACCCACTTCTTATATTTCAAAAATTCTAGTTGAGCCTCTGTACAGAGGTCTGAGCTATATACAGGCAAAATATTATTATAATAGAAGCATTTTTCATAAAAGGAGACTATTTTGAAAAGGGGTCATTCTATGTTCATTTTTTGTCAAAATAGTGTACTTAAATAATTTTTTATTGTAATGCTATTCTTAAAACAATTTTATATACATTTTCTAATCTAAGTGACACTAAATATCATAAGTAGTATCCATTTATACGCTTTTGTAAAATCTCAGTTCCGAACGTAGTCGGATACCTTAATGTGTTCAATCTGAAGCCACACACACACACATAGAAAATTGTTTAGATTGAGATCTTAGAATCTAACCGTATTGCTCAAGATTCACATTACTACACTCACTTTTGTTCCATCCTTGAAAATTAGAATATATATGTTTTTAAAAATTATTTTTGAGAACTTTTGGTTTTTACCCAATTAAATTTGAAAGATGATTTTTAAAATTTTTGCTTTAAATGTGAGATTTTCTACCTGATTGACAGAATATTTGTACTACTATTTGTTTCAAAGAATTGAAATAGCTGAAAAATATAAATTTTAACTGCTCAAACTGTTGTTCATTGCGCCATCTTGTATTTCAGAAATACAAGAAACAATAGTTCAAAAACTTGACATTGCAGGGATTCTATGCTTTTGAAATAAAATGGATGATTTGGAAATACTTTTGTGTTCTATTCTGCAAACCTCCGCTTTTTGTTTATTTGATTGTAAAGTGTTTCCCTTTAACCCTTTTTATTATTTTTTTTAAATATCGTATTTCAATATAATCTTTATTTTTTGTTTATATTCTATTATTGTAATGACATATGATTGTAATTTTGCAGTTTTTAAAAATTGTTCGATTTTCCTATTCCATTATTCTTGAAATTAATAATTTTAGTCGAAAATTCTGTAATTGTGAAACAGTGTTGTGTGTAATTGTTGATGTAGCGAGGGCTTTTTAATCTCTTTTTCTACATAGATAATGAGAAACTTATTTTAAAGAAATTATATAAGGAAATTATTGAAGGTGAGAATAACTACGTTCAGAACGACAGTTTTGTAAAAGCGTGAAAATGAATAGTTTTTTTTCTTTTGGATATTTAGAACAGTTGAATATTAAAATACACATCTAAAATTGCTTTAAAATTATTATTACCATAAAAATTATTTAAATGCAATTTTTTTAGCAAAAAATGCAGAAAAAAATGACATATTTTCAAAACGTTCTCTTTTTATGAAAAATATTTCTATAATAATAATATTTTGCCTATATACAGCTAGGCCTTTTTCTTGTACGGATCCTGAACTAGGATTTTTGAAATATTTAATTTATTAAGAAGCGGATTTATTCATATTTTAATAAATCAAAATAGAGAAATTCTGACAAAAAACAGAGGTTATTATTTTAATTGATAGTGATTCTGCAAATAATGGGAATTTTTCAAAAGTCCAAGTTCTGGCTCTGTACAGAAAGCTATATGTAGGCAAAATATTATCATTATAGAAGGATTTTCCATAAAAGGAGAATGTTTTAAAAATATGTCATTTTTTCTCCTTTTTTTATTTTGCTAAAAAATCGCATTTAATCCGCGGTCACTCGCGCATGTTTTTCTATCATCGTTACTCGTGGGGTGTAGAGAACACCCCAAACTTTTAACACGTGTATTTAATTATGAAAATAAAATTAAGTCATTACGATACATATTTATAAAGTACAAGATGTTTTTTGTATTATACAAATAAAATTATTAAATTTATTGCATACAAATGAGACTAACATTAATTTAAACTAAACATACAAGATTCTCATTTTAAAACAGATAATTTTATATTTTTTCATAAACCAGTATAAAACGTCTATACCAGTAATAAATATACTTTATAATTAGTAAGATAATGATAGAAGAAAGTATAGAAAAATAATATTTTAATCATTTTCCAATCATTCAGAGCAGACTGTATACATATGCTCAACTTCTCGTGGGAGTTCTCAGCCCCCCAGATAAACTTTTGAAGGTCATTACATTCCAATAGTTCGAGAAAAAGGGATTGCATCAGGCCTGAAGGTTCAATGACCTAAAATGGGCAGCAACAGAAAAAAATCATGGTTCTGCGCATTCTTTTTAGAATCATGGGAAGATTTTCTTTTTGCTGGGGTGTACAGAACACCCCGCGTGAGTGATCGCGGGTTAAATAAATTTTTGTAATAATATTCTCAAAACAGCTTTATATTTACATTCTCATTCAACTGACTTTAAATATCAAAATTCATTTATTTATACGATTTTTCAAGATCCTGCTTCCGAATGTAGTCAGTCTCGTTAAAGTAAAATGAACAAATGTAATAACATATAAAGCTAAAAATCACCCACAATTATATATATATATATATATATATATTTATATATATTAGTATGTAGTACAAAATGAACGAAAAATAAATACCTTTTTTTATTTTAGTCATTTTCGTTTCGTAAGTAAGCAGCAGTTTCAATAGAAAAAAAAATTCGGGCAAAAATCTTCTCTACAATTTACTGAACATTATGCTATCTAATCACCTGTTAAACCCCCATCGTAAAGAAGGAAAACTAGAAGGAAAGAGAGTGAAATAATTACATGCTGAAAGATTGCATAAAAACAGTATCGAAATTTTGAAAATGCGATATGGAACAGTTGACTGCCCCCGAAGAACACAAAACAAACAATCCATGCCGCTCTGATTAGTTTTCGAACTATTCCTGTATTAGGTGTCAGTTGGACTGCAAAAAGTTTCGCAATACCAGTTTAACAATGGAAATCCGGAGCTTAGTTAGCTCTAACCGTCTTATCTATATTTACCATTTTTTTTTTATCTTCATGATGAGTCTCGCTTCGAATTAGCATGTTCCAAAATGCAATTATTTCATACTGCACTCTTTTCTGGTTGCCGTAATTTATTCGTTTTTACATCAAGGAAAACAGTTCCTTAAGAACAGGATGTAATAAGCGTAGCAGTAAAACGTTTTACAATGAAATCGAAGGCAATTTATTACTGAAATAGAATTATATCAAGGAATATGATATTAATCAGTGGTAGCAGTTATTTATATTTAGTATGAGGCTGATTATTTTATTACTTTTTGGTATTGTGATTAATTAAGCACAGTAGAAAAGGAAAGGTTTTTGGATTATTTAAAGTAAATAACAATGGGCTAAATTCATGGCGGTCATGAGATAAATACGGTCACGTGTTCTCCGTTAAATTTAAAACTAACACATTCCCCGACTGGGGCAAAATGTAGATAAAATTTCAAACTTCACAGTTTGATAATGGTATTTAAGTATTAAGATTCTTCAAAAACATTAAATAAAAACTTTATTTCAAGCATTGAAAAAAATTATATTTTATGTGTACATATTTGTCAACAATAATAATGCCATTTGTTTTCCTATGTGTATTATTATTGTTGACAAATATGTACTTTTTTAAAAGAAGTTTCTGTAAAAGGCAAAAGTTGGCAACAAGAAACGCATGAACTGATTGACTAGAAACACGTGATTGCACTTATCATATGACTATGACGTCACATGAATTTAGCTCATTATATAACGATTTAATGGTACTTGTATATTAGTGCAACCATGTTGGTGAAATTGGGCGACTTTTTTACGTACAAAGAAAAACAAGTAATATATAAAAAATTAAGTCAATTCCTACTTAGGTCAACAAAGAAAATTTTTATTTTAGTTACTTTTTATTAAATAGTTACAATTAATATAAATATGTGCATACATATGACAGCATCACAATATTAAGAGGAAAAATAGAAATTAAATTTAATTACAAAGTTAATATTTGAAAAAAACTGTATTAACATCAAGTGTCATCCACTACAAGTTTAAAAAAATGTATTTGAACTTGAATGGATGAACAAAACGTATTTTATTACGACTGAAAATTTGAACAAGATATATAAATATACACAGGGAGAGTGTGAACTAAGAGTAGGAGAATTGAATAATGAAAATGGTCCTAATTTGATTTGGGATTGAAAATAATGTTTTGTGAAATGCATCGCAAGCAAAAGTGTTTGCCATATAAGGTGCACTTAAAAAAATTAAGTTTTTCTTTTAAGTTTTTATATATCATATTTGATGATCACACAATTAATACAAGTGAAACTTATAAAAGCGTGTTAAAAATAGATCCATTTCATCTAGATAATAAAAGAATTAGGATTTAAGGAATATCCACATTTAAATTGGAACAATGCATTTTTTAATATTGAATTCTCTTTCGCTGTTTATCATGTAGATTAATGATAAGTCTTTAACCATTTCTTGCCATCTTAATGGCCTTTTTCTTATCATTTACTGCATATTTCTTTCGAATCTGTATTTTCGATCTTTCACTTTCTTCAAAAGTCAATTTCCTACCAGTCATATTAATAACTGTTCTAAAGGCTCCATGAAATTCTTTGTAAATGATAGTAAAAAAGAAAAAAAATTATTTAACATAACCTCTACTATACATATGGAATGGCAACAAGAGGCAGATCAGACAACTATAGCTATAAACTCCAAGAAAAAACTCGAAAAATCGAATTATTGTTTTTCTGTAATTCTATTTCCTAAATCAGTTACAAAAACATTTGACAGTTAGACAATAACAGCAAACGATTTATTTATGCGAATTATATAGTTAACACTTTACAAAAAATCATTAGAAAATATATTGATATGCCAAAAGATATTTTTACAACTATGTTATTTTAAAAAGTAAACAAATGGCATATTAATAAAAACAATAAATTGTTAAATGTCTAAAAAACAATTGGAAACTACGGCGCGTAGTTGCCATGAAACATTGGCTTCCAGCTAACAATTTGGCGATTTTGATCAGCATGAATGCATATAGTACACAAATTATTCAATGTAATTAATGTCTCTAGCGTCTATGAGTTATTCAAAGGCTTAGATTAATTAAACTGTCATTGGTATACTAATTATGTTTACCATTTCTAATAAAATTGATAATTTTACCTTAGAACACAATGAATTTCATCTTCAGAATTAATAGACCTACAATACATTCTGAAAAAAATTGCAACAAGGGAACTACCTGGCGTCTCTAAACACCTGTCTGCATGCACTAGAGCGACACTCGCCAACGTTTAGAACTTCATGGACTACTAAATGTATGATTTCATATTTGATGGACCATTAATATGATTGACCACTCGGTGCATGGAGCACCACTATAACTATAGAGTCACTTATTTAAGTCTCTGTTTACACGTCTATATTATTGAAAAGGAATTTCTCGAAAAGCAAGAGCAAACTGGGTACATAAAGCAATATCAACAAACTGAAATGTTATGCTTCCAAATTACCAACGTTGCCAATTCTCACTTTCAAATGAGGCTGGATACACCTGCAAAGGCAGCTAAAAAGTCACTAAATTCAGAAGGAATTTTGCTGAAATTAGTAACCAAAATTTTAAAAAGAAATGCATAATCAATACTCCATAATAAGTTTTGTAACTCATCCTTTTTGAAACTGAACATTCATAAAAATTTAAACAATAGCCCAATTTTTCTGTGGACCATCAAAATTTTTCATGGACCACCAGTGGAGACTGTTTCATTAGAGATTATGTGTCAAAAATATATTTTTAAATTATACCTGTAATATAGTAATGCTAATAGAATCTAACTGAATTACTAGCCATTGAAATAATTGTTATTTAGTGATGCGTGATTACATGGTAGGGTTATGCCGTATGATAAAACATTTTTATTTTTATTTTCTGCGGCGTATCATGAGAAATCTGCTAAGAACTTAAGAACAAGTATTCTAGAATGCAAACACGTGGAATAGAATTAACTGAAATGAAACTTTCTAAACAAAAATAAATTCTACGAATTAAAATTTACGAGTAAAAATGTACGTATACAGCGAATAGGATCAAATGGTTGTAGTACCTATTATATTGATCCAGTTTGTTGTTTGTGCATATTTAACTTAGTTTCAAGAGTTCCAAAATAAGAATGTTCTAATCTTTTAAATGGGTTCTTCACCCTATGACACAATTTAAGTAATTTAAAGTTACATTTAAGTGAAAGGGCAGCTTAATTCCTTCACAGCTGTCTTTTAGCACAACCGATCTATCTGGAAAACACACAATGCCTCTCATTCATCTTGGAAGTTGTTATTTATACCCGGTATATACAGAACCTCGGGCATAAAAGGAAATAAAAGAAAACGTGATTTCACTGTTTTCTTACGACAGACAGATGAAATTTCTTCTCTTTTTTCTTGAAAAAAAAGGAGATAAAAAAATAAGACATTGGCGGTGAACAGAGAGGCTACAATTGGAGGTTGACGACTTCACAAGACAATGGATTAGGAGGAAAAAAAGGTTTTCCTTTTGCGATAATTCTGCCGAGCGAAGATCAGTTGATGAGGATCTTAGTTTTTCGCTTGTGTCTGATAGAAAGTGATAGGTAATTGACCAGAAAATACAGTACAGACGATGAATGGACGAATATTAATGGTTATCTGATAGAGAACGATGTTTTGATGAATGGTTTAAATTTACTTTGCATATCACATACTTTATTAAACGATTTCGAGCAGGATTTCAAAACTAAAAATCGAATAAAGCATAAATTTTCCGGGAAAAAATAACTTTACATGAAGACCGGGCTTTTTAAAAATAATGTTGGCGCTCTAAAAAAATATGTTTAAAGGAAAGTCCTTGTTTTTTCGTTTAAGATCTCTCTTCCAATTCTTATTTAATAATTTTAATAAGTTTTTCAATTCC
The DNA here is from genome assembly GCA_019973955.1 of Trichonephila inaurata madagascariensis. Classification (NCBI taxonomy): domain Eukaryota; kingdom Metazoa; phylum Arthropoda; class Arachnida; order Araneae; family Nephilidae; genus Trichonephila; species Trichonephila inaurata. The sequence continues at coordinate 156,288 of BMAV01011750.1, read as the reverse complement.
TGCTATTAGCTCACACTGTCTATATATTTATTTATTTATCTTGGTGGAATTTTCAATTGTTAATAAAATACATTTTAAAGCGCTCAATTGAGCTGAAATTTTATGTATATTTATTATATATTATTATGGCAATACAATAATTTAATTATAATTCGTGAAAATTAATTGATTAAAATTAATTATTTAAAAAATTAGAAATACAGCCACATTGGCATCATTTTTAGGGACTTAGCGATCCTTTTGACGACTTGGGTCAAAACTAATAAAAAGGTTTTTTTCTCACGTTTTAAAGCATTTAGTTGAACTGAAATTTTATATACACGATTGTTTTGGATGATAATACGATACTTTAATGATAATTAATAAAAATCACTTACCACTTAATGTTGTGATTCTGTCATATGTATGTACATATTTATATTAATTATTATTTAATAAAAAGTAGCTAAAATAAAATGTTTCTTTGTTGATCTAAGTAGGAATAGACTTAAATTTTTTTTATATTACTTGTTAATCATATGTTAGAACAAAATTCCACACGAAGAAAGGGCAGACCAAATTTTAGATAGATTGATGGCCTAGAAAAAGATCTCCTAGTTTTGAGAACTAAAAAGTTGGAGAACACTAAAAAATTAGAGAAAAGGCAGGCCTGGAAAGGTTCTAGAGAAGGCCCACTCTGAGCTGTCGACTCGCTGAGGAAGGAAGGAGAACTAAATCCCATCTTTCTTTAGTTGAATATTTTATTAGATACTATAAATAACAATGCTGTAGCAATGATAATTATAATTAATCTACAATTGTGTTTGATAGATTTTTCGATCTTCCACAACACTGAAATTTAGAATTTATGAGTCATCTAAGTCTTCAGGCAGAGGATAAAGCATATGAGATCAAGATCAGCGGTTACCAACCGGTGGTTCGAGGACCATTGGTAGTCCATGAAACAGTTTTAGTGGTCTGTTGAAAAATTGAGACGTTATTAAATTTTTTATGAAGATTCAGTTTAAAAAATGACAAGTTTCCAAACGTATTATACAGTATGGATTATACTTTTTTTTTTTAAATTTAGCTACTGCTTTTAGCGAAATTCTTTCTGAGTTAAGAGAACGTTTGGCTACTTTTCCTGGTGTGTCTATCGGCATTTAAAAGAGAGAGTTACCAACCATGATAAATTGGCAGCATAATAACTTCAATTTGTTAACTGCTTTACGTTGCCTATACCGGTTTGTCCTCATTTTTCGTAAAGTGTCTTTTCAGTGATATGGAAATGTAAGAAGAAACGTAAGAATAAGGGATAATATTGTTATAGTGGTCCGTTGTTCTGTGGTTAATCATATAAATCGGCGTTTCTCAAACTGTGGGGTGCACCCCCCTGGGGGCGTGATAACTGTGCGAGGGGGGAGCGAGAGCATATTGAAAAGTCGAAAACAAAAGATTATTTAAAAAATATATTAATTTACTGAAAGTAAACAAAATACATTCGGACATAATAAAAAATAAAATACGCATTTACACCTACCTACTGCACGATGTATTTTATAATTAATTTAACAGTACTAAATTAAGAACAAGTTTAATAATTACCAGTGAATTAATGGGTCTGTCATATATAAAATTATATGTAAAAATTAACGCTTATCTTGATAATTTGTACGGTTTAAAACAAACTGCCGATTAAAAGTTACGGGTTGTTGATTGATTGTAGTTTTTTTTTTTTTTTTTTGTCGCAAGAGCCGATTTTGGCTATATTGCGCTAAACATTCGTTGCCTGTGATCTGGACGTGAAAAGAAGAAAAGGAGAAATGGGATGACAAGAAATAGGGTTGAAAATAGAGAAGGATCACTAGGGTACCCCGGGTTTGTGAAACCCGTGTTTACCAAAGACAGTAAATCCCTTGGGAAAAGGAAAAGTTCACTAGGGTACCTCGGGCTTGTGACACCCGTACTCACCTAAAAAAGGTGAGCCCCCTGAGGGGTAAAAGTTACGGGATTCACTCTCCAATGCTACCATTTACCACGTAGGCATGCGTATGTGATGTATTGGAGGGATTTGGGAGAGAAAAGGAATAAATAAACAAATCCACTGAAATAAATAAATCCTTCGCAAACACTGTCAAGATCTTTTTATTGCATTTCAAAGGCTTCAGAATAATTTTATGAATAGAAGTGCACAGAAAAGATTGTACTTTGGAAAGACGTATGTATACGTCCAGGGCAATTAACGCTTTGGCTGAGAGAGACATTTATGTACGCTAGTGGCACTTAAGAGGTTAAAGTCGTATTGTAGCTTTAGCGTCAAAGTATAGTATTGTTGAATTCACTACATTGTTATTGTATGAACGGGGAGCGATGAAAATTATGATTGAATATTCGGTCACAAATATTGAAAGTTTGGGAAGCACTGATATAAATGGTTCGCCAAATATAAAATTATGCGTTTAGTGGTTCACGAAGTTCTGAATTTTGGCGACCGCTGGTCAAGATAAAAGAAAGAATATTATTTAATTAATAATCTTACTGATATAAAAGAAATAAACTTCCTAGACAACATTCATCTACTTATTATAGACATATATCTATGATAATTTTTCATTTCCAGTTCTCTCTAAACAAAGGAACCTTCAGGTATCCGACTACGTTCGGAACCGGGATTTTAAAAAGGATTTTCATGGATAATTTTCATGATAATTAGTCTCACTTAGATTAGAATACATGTATAAAATATTTTAAGGACATTTTGACAAAATTTTTTTATTTAAATACAATATTTCGGCAAAAAATAACTTAGAATAACATTTTTTCAAAATGTACTCCTTTTGTGAAAAAAATGCTTCTATCATAATAATATTTTGCAAAAAAAAATTTTTGAAAATTGTAAGTGCAATTATTTAAGTAATTTTAGGCAATCAAAATTGCATATTTTGTTCAATTAGGATATTTTAATCATTTTAATCCTTCTTACTCTTTTTTATCAAACAATTTATATTGAAATACGAATGTGTACAAGATTAAATGAAATAATAGGCTCTACATATTAAGAAATTTATATATTTTTATATTGTTTATCTGGTTTTTAATTTTGCGCAAGAAATTCAGAATATATTTTTTTAGCTTTTTAAAAGAAAAACAATCCCACTTTAAGTCAGCATCAATTTGAAGTTCGAGAAATTTATGTTTCAGAAAAGAAAATTTTAATAGCTCTTAATATGTGCTCATAAAAAACATTTAATATATATTGTCTCAAGAAAAAAATTTTAATCAGCAAAAGTTTTTATATACAGCATATTTTACTTGAAATTATAAAAATAAAAAAATTAAAAATAAAATTTTATATGAAAATAAATCTTTTTGAAAAATAAATAAATAAATCTCGTATGTTAAGCAATAAACAAATTTTCAAACTAGTTTGAAAAATATTTGGGAATTCGTGAAATAATAATATCCATTATCTTGATTTTTGCTATTTAATATTTGTTTCCACTTAAATCCATACCATTTTGTGTGTATAACATTTAAAAAAAATTGTTTCATATCTAAAATAGTAAACTTTCCCGAAATTCTTCTCTAATAACAATGTAATGAATTTCACTTGTTGTTTTTCTTGTTGTTGTTTCCCAGTTTTGGCGACTAATTCCAGATTTGACGACTAAAAGATTAAGTTACAATTTAGTTCAATTAACTGTAAAAGGGTGTTTTTTTAGTTTTTTTAAACTGTAATTTATTTGTTTTAATACAAAGCCTATTTAATTTTCCGGTATAGGATAAAAAATGCGAAACACATTTTATACCAGAAAAAATGAATCAACTCGGTTAAAAATGGGAAGTATGATAAAAAGTGCTGCTCTCTAAAGGATAGTGAAACCATATTAATTTCCTATATCATATTAACAGAGAATATCATATTAATTTTTCATTTCTTTTATATCTGAAAAAATGTTCCAAATTCGGGTCCTATTTAACATTAATCGAAAAACAGCCTTAAACATTAAACAAATAAAAATCTCTGACGTATGAAAATCTGGTCCAAAATTGTCAAAAAATAAAAGCCAAGGTCATTGCCTTAAGAGATAAACGTTTATAAAAACAAATACGTTTCTTTACTTGTAACATTGACCTTGATTGGAAAGTTCAAAAACATATTTACAATATTTGATCACCTTTGGCATCTTTTGGATGCAAACACTGTCTTCTCTTAATGCCAACAAAAGCGAGAGGAAATGTAGGTTAACCCTACTTTCGGAAATTTTACTGCCTACTTAATATTGAAACGACCATCATGAATTTCGAAGTATGGATTTCTCAAGCTACTTTTATGTATAGAACTTTCCTGTATTTTCCTCTCAATTATATATATCTTTTTAATAACGATTACTGTTTTATGAAGTAGTTTTTATTGTTATCAATTTAAATTTGAGTAACTTAAGTATCCAGTACGATTCAATTGACAAAAATTAGTCAAAAAATCAAATTTAATTATTTTTTTTAGCCTAAATTATTTTTTATATATTTTTCTACAAACTCACAAAATTTGAAAGCTTAAAGTTTAAAAACCGCAGAGATGTGATAATTTTTACGTTTGTTTTTATTAACATCCCAATTGCAAATAAAAAAACTGACTTATCTCAGAAAGATAAAATAGCTAGTTTGTCTTCATTTTAAATGCTACGGCCTTTTTTTTCTATTGCGCATATTACTTGGAAATATTTTTCACTTGTTGCTAATAGTACATGAAAAAAAAGTTGGTATGCAATTTTCAATCAAAGCAATACTTATTTTTTAAAAAAATAATTGAATTTAGAATCTACACACATTTAAGGAATTTTCAATAAACATTTATAAAAAGAAGTATTGTACGAATACCAATCCTGTTATCACAAAACCCATACCAACTTTTGTTATACATAGTTTGACGTACTTGTAAATCATATTTCATATATGCACGTCAATTTTTTTTGGAGGCGTAGAATTTTAAAATCGCTTCATAAGGTTCAAGTTTTTCCCTTAAAAAATTAAGTGGTTAGCTTTTTATGAAATTTTTAGCACAAAATCTGTTTTACATCATGCATACACATAGGTGGCAACCAAAAAAATCATGAAAATCATTAAATTAAGAAATTTTGTGCACAAATCGTACCATGACCTCTTAATTTTTGAAAATAAATCTTTCCTGAGAAATTTAACACAAATATTGACAACAATGAAGCTATAGTTGGAAGAGACATTGGGTGTAATTGTCAAACTCTAATTGTTGTGTTAATTATGGATTGGCATACAAGGTGAAAAGTCTGTTTATTTTTAATTATTTTTAATTGCTTTCAATGAGTAATATATAAGTTTCCTTATAAGAGACATAGGTAATATGTTTATTCAAAAAATTTAAAGAAGCATATTCTTATTAATAACTCAAATTTCAGTAATGTGCTACATATTAACAAATATTCTTATTAATAACTCATTTTCCCGTAATGTGCAACATATTAAGAAATATTCTTATTAATAACTCATTTTTCCGAAATGTGCTACATATTAACAACTAAGCTTTTGTGGACATGGCAAGTCCCCAATACGACAGCCATGTCATGGTGGCACCATCTAGAGCACCGATACTCAACCTGCGGGCCGCCAGACCTTTCTGAGTGGCCCAGTCATGTGTGTGCTCCGTTTCACTAACAAATTCAATTATTTAAGAAAAATGTATAAAAAATTTAGCGAGAAATTCTATCAATCAAGCAATCCCATATATCGATTTTGCTATCTATGTGGTGCTGGTAGGAATTGCGGGGTAACTTATTTTCTTTTGTAATTGTAACGGTTAGTGTTAACAAATAACAGTAGAAAAGCGACTATTTTATGGGGGAAATTAATTTTTAATTCACCCTCATGTCTTCCAAGAGAAAAATATTTAAATAATATTTGTTATTTCAAGACGATTGGACTGTTTCGTAGGAAAAACAAACATGGATCAACAATTTGTTTAATTTGTCATGAAAATGCTATATTTAAAATATATAATTTTGCTCGTCACTGTACCACTAAGCACAAACCTTTCAATGCCTCACTTTTTTGAGCAACAAAATATTTGGGGATGGGGGACTTGGGATCATTGAGGAAAGGAAATCGAAATTACCCCATAACAAGGTAAGAAAGTGCATTGAACTCCTTTTTTTCCCCTGTGAGTTGAATGTGATGAAGTTAGTTTTAAAATGAAATCCCCAAAACTATTAATATTTTGATTAATTTCTACATTTTAAATGTCTTTGTTCTTATGGCGTCCCTCCCCCCGTTAATTCTCATATTGCGGCCCTCGAGAAATAGTTATCATATCTATGTGGCCCGGTTGAAAAAAAGGTTGAGTACCGCGCTGATCTAGAGGCAGCCCTCTCGACCAAATTTTGACTCTTGAGCTCTCGTCGGATGCTAAATATTGCAGAGATTTAACTTTGCCGAGAGTAGTAGGGCCAAATTGATACTCAAAGGATTTTTACCATGGCACATAATTATATGACATGAGCACCTACGATTTTGACATCCAGAAAATCTATCGACTCCAGACGGGGTCAAACCCGCAATCTTAGGTTTACGAAGCGGGCACATTACCTTTAAACCGCCAAGCCAACTTACGAATAATTCCATGATTCACTTTAATGAAAAACTATATATTTTAACCATTAAAAATTTTCAATCAATTAATCTTCCTCAAAAGTTTTCCCTGGAAAAATAGAAAATACGCATTTGAAATGTTAACACTAGCAGCTTTTAGGCTTTTAAAGAAAAAATGAATGTTTATGTATAATGAATGTTCTGTGATACTTACGTATTATACTGTCATCCAATTTGATCAATTCAAAAGACGTC
>BMAV01011750.1:136567-149033 GCA_019973955.1 Trichonephila inaurata madagascariensis | reverse complement strand
ATCTATATGTGGCCCGGTTGAAAAAAAGGTCGAGTACCGCTGATCTAGAGGCAGCCCTCTCGACGAAATTTTGACGCTTGAGCTCTCGTCGGATGCTAAATATTGCAGTGATTTAATTTTGCCGAGAGTAGCAGGGCCAAATTGATACTCAAGGAATTTTTACCATGGCACACATAATTATATGACATGCGCGCCTATGATTTTGACATCCAGAAAATCTATCGACTCCAGACGGGGTCAAACCCGCAATCTTAGGTTTACGAAGCGGGCACATTACCTTTAAACCATCAAGCCAATTTATGAATAATTCCATGATTCACTTTTATGAAAAACTATTTTAACCATTAAAAATTTTCAATCAATTAATCTTCCTCAAAAGTTTTTCCTGGAAAAATAGAAAATACGCATTTGCGCGCGCGTTAACACTAGCAGCTCTTAGGCTTTTAAAGAAAAAATGGATGTTTATGTATAATGTTCTGTGGTACTTACCTATTATACTGTCATCCAATTTGATCAATTCAAAAGACGTCGCCAAATGCCGCGATGTGCAGCCAATGGTAGAAGCCACTCCTAATCATATTCCAACTGGTTAGTAAAGACGATGACAGCATTTGAATTGTTTGAAATTGCAACATTTTTTGAATTGGTGACGTCTTTTGATTTTTTAAAAAAGATTTACTTGTAACTGTGTGTGTCTGCTTGTGGCAATAAGTTTTAAGTATTTATTACAACGCGTCTTAGAAACTGTAATTTTATTCTCAATAAAATTTAACAGTCAGTAAATGTTAAATGAAATTGTATATGTTCACATGGGTTAAGACAAAAAAAAATATTAGGGGGAATTAGGTAGGAATTTGTCATTTGTAAATGAACTTAAATTTTGGGTGCCACATTTTTACTTTTCTTGCTGTCTTTTCCAAGAAGTGCAGAGAAATCAAATGGCGGTGAAGGCGTCCAAAACGCCCCTCGCAATGTCGAAGACCTTTGGTGTATAAAGAAATTGATGGTTCGTGGGGTTTACCTTAGGTCAGGGGTACTCAACCTTTTTTTCTGCTAGGCCGCATACCTATGTCAGCTATTTCACGCGGGCCACATACCTATGTTAGTTATTTTCACGCGGGCCGCAACATGAGGATAACCGGGAGAGCGGGGGAGGGGGGAGAGAAATGCTTTAAGACTAAGACAACATTGGAAATTTAAAATGTGGAAAATTGATTAAAATATTACAACTACTGTTTTGCTTTTTTTAATTATTTTTTATTTTTGTCACTAACACTAAATTAGAAGCATTTAAGAAACACTCCTTCACAATTTCTCCATCTGTAAACGGTTTCATATGATTAGCAATAATATAACAAACTTCATAGGATGTCTTTGTTACCGTTGTGATATTACCACTGACAAAACACTTTGTAGATGTGGCAAAAATTATTCGAGAAAACCTATTTATCAGCTCTTGAGAGAGATCTTCGAGGGAAAGTGTCATTAAATGTGATTCTTGTTTATTGGTATTTTTTAAATAAATCACTTTCGTCACAAATCAAATAATTACTGATCCCAATGTTTGTTTTTCACTATAAAACAGTCAACCTCCCAATCGTCTTGAAACGATATATTTTATTCCAATATATGAAATCCAAGATATGAAAGATAGTTAAAAATTAGTTTCACCCATAAAATTGTCGCTACTCCACTTTTGTCTGTTACCACTAACCGTAACCGTTCCAAATAGAAAAAGAATATCATATCAATTCGTACCCGTATGACACCGACAGCAAAAAGCAAAATTGAAATATTTGATTTCTTGACAATGAATTTCCCACCAAATTTTTAATGCAATGTTCTTAAGTAAGTGAATTTCTCAGAACAATGGGCAATATGACTGGGCCACTTAGAAAGGCTCGGTGGGGCGCATACGGCCCGCGGGCCACAGCTTAAGTATCGCTGGTATAGGTTGAGGAGTTTAGCCAATATAAAAGAACCATTAAAAATATGATTAGGAGAAAGTTGAATCTCAGGACAGTGAGGTTAAATATTGTAACTTCTTTGACCATCAGGGGGTATTTTTATACCTTTAAAGAGTCTTGTACGTAGTCTGGCTATGACAGTTGAAATTACGCGGTTGCAATTAAGTTCGGGAATGAAGTACTTTTTACTGGATTGGAGGTGAGTTTACGTTTATTAATACTCTTTGTTACTTAAGCATAAGTAAAACAAATAATCATGAAGGATATTTTTCGATTACTTTTCGAATATCAACGGAAAATAACACTGCACACAAAATAACTTTTTCATTCAAATTTTTTTATTGCCTACATTCTAACTCTGCACATTCCCCCCCCCCTATAACTTTTTTAAAACTTAAAGATTTGTTCTGTTGTTAAATTTGTTTCGCTACGCTTTATTTTACTTATTACGTTTCGATTTGCATTTCAAAATAATTGCTCAATTGAGAGCGGAATCGGGAATAATTCATTTAACTTTTTTGGAAATAATACTAGACACACATTATAAGTTATGTGTCAATAAAGATTTAAATGCTCTTATTTTATATTCTAACTAAAAGAAAGTTAACTTTATTCAGTCATTTCGACTACTATTATGCACTCTTGATAGAATAAAGAATTTTTTTCAATTCCCCCCCACACACTTTCTATATATTTATTTATTTATCTTGGTGGAATTTTCAATCGTTATAGTAAGATACATTTTAAAGAGCTCAATTGAGCTGAAATTTTATATGCATGATTATTTTGGATGACAATACAATAATTTAATTATAATTAATGAAAATTAATTGATTAAAACTAATTATTTAAGGAATTACAAATACACAGCCACGTTGGCCTCATTTTTGGCGACTTAGCGACCCTTTTGGCGACTTGTGTCAAAACTTGAAAAGGTTTTTTTCTCACGTTTTAAAGCATTCAGTTGAACTGAAATTTTATATACACGATTGCCTTGGATGACAATACGATACTTTAATGAAAATTAATAAAAATTAATTACCACTTAATATTGTGATTCTGTCATATATCTTTTATTCTGTCATTTATATTAATTGTAACTATTTAATAAAAAGTAGCTAACATAAAATTTTTCTTTGTTGATCTAAGGAGGAATTGAAAAAAATTTTTAAATAATTTTTAATTAAAAATTTTTTTTTTACATTACTTGTTCCCGATCCTGTTCTGTTAAGCTGGAGATAACAAATCAAGATTGGGAAAATACAAAAATTGTTTGACATTGGAATGCATACCCTCAAAATTCCCCTACATCTTCTTGAATGCACATTCAGACCCAGAGATATATGGCAATTAAATAACATTTCTAGCAACCTAATTTTTGCAGTTTGATTCCAGTTGTTTTATTAATGATTTCACAGCAGGACCTCATACCTACTATCCTAAGCGCGCACAACTGACATCAGCAAATAAGGAATCGTAGAGACCTTTTTTGTAAATTCTAAGAATTCTTCTGACACCCACAGCGACAACCCCATTTTCAGAATCTGTTCGAGTTCTCGTTCGCACTCTCACAAAGTAATAGAAATATTCCTCAAAAGAATGTATGCAAGATTTCAGAAGTTTTTTTTTTTAAAAAAAGCAATATTTGGAATGAATCTATCTTATTGAGTACGCCATAGCCATGTATGACGTCTGTAATAAATCCCAAAGACACTATGTGTATGGTAATAATGTTAATGTGTGTGAAACAGTATACGAAGTTTTATTGAATCAAAATCATAAGGTAGTGTTTTATCATTGTTTGAATGGACCTCATTTCTACAACAATATAACAATATCATCTTACATATACTATAAACTAAATGACATTCAGAAATTTTTTTTGTAAGAAACTATTATAAAACATCCCGAAATATCTTTCTCCCATATACTAACTACCGTATAACTTCTTTTTTTTCTGGGGGGGGGGGGGAAAAAATTTAATAAAATATAAAAAATTCAAAATCTCTTTAAAAAAAAAAAATGAGACTTGCGAAATCAAAAACATTTACATTTCAAAATTCAGCAAAACAAGAAATTTTAAAAGAGAGTTTAACGATATAATGATCAATATGCTATAGAAGAAAAAGTATTCAAAACAAAGACAAAATGAGTATATATATGAAAAAAATTGTATGAGCTAAAAATAAATATTGTATAAAACATCGAAATAATGAATTACGATGGATTTTTTTTGAAAGTGTGTAAATAAAAAGCATGCGAACTGATAGATTTTCAGAAGTTATAAGAAGGGTTAGAGAAGATGTCCTATTCTAAAATGAAACTTATTAATGGGTTATTATGGTACAGAAAACATTGAGAAATATACCAAATTATTTTTCACAGAATCTTATACATTTTAAAACAATAACAACACTATATATTTTCAACGCTCATATTATCATATAGCTTTAAGAAAATATATGCCTCCATTTTTCTATATAAGAGAGAGAGATTTTATTTGATAAATTTCTTTGAATGTAATTTGTCTTCTTGGAAATTGCTTTCCTCCAGTTCTATTTGGTTTTTTAAACTTCCGTTTGTGTGTACTTTGCAGTATTTTCAATATTTTTATTTAGCTGCATGTTAGAGAGATAAGTTAAATATTTTCTGGTATAAAAATAGACTACACTTTGCATATTCTTTATTGAGTCGACCTAGGCATTGGACTTTAAATGTGCATTAGTATTAAATAACAAAAAAAAAAAAAAAAAAGAGTAGAAATTTAATAGTTTCCACGCGCAGTAATCATTTTTGCTTCTCTTCATATTGTTCCTGACATGCCATAACGCACCAGAGCAAATAATTGTGAATTGTTAAATTTCCATCATTTCAACAGCAAGCTGAGCATGCAAAACAGGTCAGACTGTACCAGAAACCGTTATGAAAACATTCTAAGCGAGCACAAGGGCGATTTCTTTATTTAAAAAGGCAAATAATTTGCTGCGAGAAATGTGGTTACTATTTAGCACCGTTTGTTGCAATTAATTATCTAGTTCTTCAGATGGATCAACTATTAACCGGCAGTCTGTTTGCATTCACGCTTGAATGGCTGACATCTTCGCTGAACAAATCAATCATTGAATATGTGATTGCTTTGATTTCGCTTTTGACCCGGATTCTTTTCTTATTCCTCTGTCGTGATTGACTAATTACATAAGAGGATGCGTTTATCCATTAGATGGATACATTGTACATTTTAATTGTTTGTTTTTGATTTTTCGAACGAGGATGTTTGCTCTACAGTGGAATGATTTTTTTTTCTCATGCAACATGTTTGTCATATCCGTTCTCAATATCTCAAAGATATTATCACCTTCATATACGAGTAATATCTTTCGGTAAATTGAAATAACGCTAGAATTAGATCTGTAATTGAAAGTAAGTTTTCGAATAAAATATATTCCTCTTCAAGGGATCGAAGGAGTCGAGGCATTATAATAGTTATAGTCTTGAACTCATGACCGGTGTTGTCGAGTTACGGGTTCGAAACTTAGTGCCAATGAAGACCCATCGTGTAGAAGAGATGATGCTCGTTAAATATGTCGAGGCTCAAAATCCTGTCGATAGCGTGATGAGGAAATTAGGAGAGTAGTCCGCCAGCTCAGGTATAATCCTCGTCACTTGACAGTGGTTCAGAATTACGCGGTTCGTCGCCAATAACCTTTTTTCCGATGGACAGATTTGTAGCTCTAATTGCTTACGGGTGAGCTCGGATTTTTTGGACATTCCACCAATACCCCTCGTGCAAATGACGTGAAATAAAATCATATAAAAATCCAGGTCTACATATTACCATGTAAATGTAAGCCAAAGACAATGCAGCCAATGCATTTACGTTACTGTGAACAATTTTAAAAAAAAGCAGACACTCATATTCAACGCTATTAATAATGGATTTCATCCAATTTCAATAAGAATTTTAAATTTATTATCATAGTTTTCTAAAAAAAGCAATGTTTTTACATAATGAAAAACACATCCTCTTCACCCGGTCGTTTTCCTGTGAATGATTGATACAAAGTAGTTCTCATACGCATAAACGAATCGGGCAGGAAGAATCTGAGGAGAGACAAAAGAACTAATCCCGTGAAAGCAAAAACTATCAGAACAAAAAGGCCGACTTGTATGCAATCGAAAGTAGTCCAAGGTACATCAATTTTCTGCTTAGATGGTAATTTCTCAACATGAGGACTCTCTTGCAGAAGAGGCGAGTTGGTGTGAATCTTGGACTTGAACGGGTCCTTGAGGAAAAGGTCCTGGACTTCGCTAACCTTTTCATCTGATACAGAAAGGGACAAGCGATCTGCAATATCATAATGTCCTAGCTGCTTCAGCCGGAGGGCCAGTTGATGGAACGTCTGTCCTTTACCTTCGTGAGTGTTCCAGTGTTGTAAAAGGCGTAAACATGACACTTGCTTAGGCTCTGAATCTCCTACAGGATTCAGAATAAAATTTAAAATGATAAAATTGTAAAAACGTTTAATATGCTTGCCCTCAACAAGGCATACAGAAACTAGAAATTTTTTTTACTGACATTCTTTAATTTCTAGCCGCTTCCTTGGGGAAAGATTCATTACGATAATATGTCAAAAGCCTGAGTTTTACTAAAAACCAGTACCGTAAAACTGAATTCACACCAAGGCTGTCAGCGTCAAACATTGAGGGTCTAGCCAATCAGAGACTTCATCTTGAGTGAGATTAAGTCTCTGATTGGCTAGACGCTCATCTCTCGACGCTGACAGCCTTAGTGTGAATTCAGCTTAAGAGTTGTAAAAAAAGGCATGTCTGAGTAAAATAACTATCAATTCAAATTACTGGCATATTTGGATATACCTAATTGCTTATTAAACCTCAAACATCTTTGAGAAGAGTCAAGAATAATTTTTGGAGGAAAAGAGAAGTAAATTATAAGTACTTATAAAGATTCAACTCAGAAAACATTTAGCCAAACTATACAGCTTTAAATATATCTTTTATATGTATGGCCTGTACATTTTACACACTTGACATGTGAGCAACCAAAAATTAACTAACAGTACCTTTCTTTCTTTTTTCGTAGAATTTTGGTAGGATTGCTTTCGAACATTATCATTTCTTTTTAAAATCTGTTCTTTTCTTAATGTATTTTTTTATTAAAAAACCCCTTAGGAGTAAGGTAAAATCAACGATAAAATCGCGATAAAATTCTATTTTTGTCCACAACTTTGGCAACGGTGAAAGAAGTTGTGTAATGTTGCGCCGAAGGTTCTTTTTCCTACGTTGGTCTTTCGTACAATATGACGAGAATAATTTATAAAGTTAATACACAAATTGGTGACAGTGCGAACAGAAAAGGAGTAGATAAGAGAAATGACAATGTTCACTTATAAAACGGAATTAGAAAATAAGGTACTTACGTAGTATCGAAGATAACTCGTTAAGTTAGCAACCCTGATTTCGCATGTGTCGGACACGCTGAATTGGCAACCATGTACTTCATTTCATATAATGTCGCCAATACGGTTGTTATAATACGTAAATACCGAAAATAATGCTGCATTTGTCGCTTAAACAAATATATAATTCATTCAATTACTGATGGAATGCCTATTGCTCTTCATCACTTTTTGCAAAAGTTGATATTTAAAATTTTTATCTTTCTAAGTTTGATTGGTAAATAAGCTTTAGCAATTACAGCTAAATTGGGAACTAACTTGTTATCAGTAAGCTACTCGTTTTTGGCATAATTTTGCAATAGCGTAAAACGAATTTTTGGAGGCTAGTGTATTGCAATATTATCACCTTATTTCAGCGAAATTTACTAATATAAGGCGGAATAATCCGTAACGTGTGATGTTAAATGAGGGCCCTAAATTGATAAAATACTGAGGATTAAAGCGTACATGCAACGGGAGCTTTTTCTTTATAAGGAGGTAGGAACCTGGGTTCAAGTGTAGTATAGGGGGCCACATCGGATTTAGTGATTTTTCTTCGGATTTGGCGATTTTTATCTAATTGTCATGGTGAGATATCGAATTCATTCTGAAATCAATAATAAATAATTCCGAAAAAGTACCTTGGCGACCCCTTTTTAACGCCAAAAAAAAAAAAAAAAAAAGGACTGCGCCAAGTGGCCCCTTTATACTACACTTAAACCGGGACTTGTTTTAATTTATATCTTTACTTAAAGTCATTTTGCGAATTCTCATCTCCATATTGGATAAAAGCCCAAAGCAGAAAAATGATTGTGCCAAATTGCGCTAACAGCTCATTATTTTTGTAGTGGACTTCTATCCAATATGGTGATAACAATTCGCCAATTTGGTGATAAATAAAGGAGTGGGCTAAAGCAGAGTCTTATCAAGTTTTTAAATACTAAATATTTTTTTTAATAAATGAACTAAAATGTTTGAAAAATTGAAAAAAAAATTTACCTTTCGGTTGCTGAGTCATTTCAAAACCTTTTTGGTGTAAGGCTTCTATTAACTTACGACATTCATCCATTTTTAAATTATCTGCAACCATTTGTAGTTGGTGATCATTGATATCAAACGTACCAGAACACAGTTGCTGAATGAGAAATAGTTGAAATATTGTCAGAATTTTCATTTTCCTTATATTTAGTGACGCCATTTTGTTTATTTCGTTTATCAGTTATACAGAACAGGATTTGTTCTCAAACAAAACATGACAAAAATCAACTATGCATGATGTAATAACCTTCATATCGCTCTTATTTGATCTCGAGATGTTGTGTTTTCCAAAGTTCAAAATAATTATTGTGATTTCGTATAAATTCATAAAGTAGCAGAAAACTATTCGAGTTATTTCTTCAAAGTAGTTATGTGACAGAACTTAATTTATTTAATTATTTAAGTTTAAGGTGGGAAAGAAGAAGAAATTGTTGCAAATTTCAAGTTTGGACTTCGTAATTCCAAATTAAGACCATTGTGCGGCATAAGCTTTTCACTTTGGCATTTGTGAAAGCGGAGACTCATTCATCTGTCGACCTCGTCATTTGGCCGTGATTCAAACTATGAAGTGTATTGGCTGCATTAAAATAGACTTTTGTGTCACTCGCAAATAGGTGGCGGTGAAACGTTCACACACATCACATGTTAAACGCATATAATACATTTATAAAATACATTTATTAAAATGACATCAGAATCTGGTATTCATTTTTTATTATTATTAAGGTATCCGACTACGTTCGGAACCGTGATTTTAAAAAGAATATAAATGGATAATTTTCATGATATTTAATGTCACTTAGATTAGAATACATGTATAAAATTGTTTTAAGGACATTTTGACAAAAAAATTTATTTAAATACAATATTTTGGCAAAACATTAACTTAGAATAACCTTTTTTCAAAATGCTCTCCTTTTGTGAAAAATGCTTCTATTATAATAATATTTTGCCTGTCTATAGCTCAGATCTCTGTACAGAGGCTCAACTATGAATTTTGAAAAATTCACATTATTTTCAGAGTTACCACCAATTGAAATAATTATTGGCGTTTTTTTTCTTAAAATTTCTCCCCTCTGTTATCGTAAAACATGGATAAACCCACTTTTAAGTTATATACTCCAAACACATTATAGTTGAGCCTCTGTACAGAGGTCTGAGCTATAAACAGGCAAAATATTATTATAATAGAAGCATTTTTCACTAAAGAAGAATATTTTGAAAATTGATCGTTCTATGTTCATTTTATGTCAAAATATTGTACCTAAATAATTTTTTATTGTAATACTATTCTTAAAACAATTTTATATACATTTTCTAATCTAAGTGACACTAAATATCATAAATATTATCCATTTATACGCTTTTGCAAAATCACGGTTCTGAACGTAGTCGGATACCTTAAAGACACACTAGAAGTCATATCATGAGGATTATACCTGAGTTGATTGATACTTTATTGACCTTATTTACAACCTCGCAACGACTTTGAACACAGTGTCCATTTAACATTCAGAACCACCCGGTTTTTGGTTGGTGACAGTCTTTGTAAGACACAACTCTCGAACCTTTGACCATTGGCCGCGAAGTATCTCAAGATTTTTAAACAAAATAGAGTTGAATAAATATGGTATGATCTTTCTCCGAATGTTGAAATGTTTTGTGTGATACTGATTTAATTCTAGGGAGAAAGAGGTCATATCCTTGGGGAAAATTTTTCAAATTAAAAAAATCAATGTGCCGAAGATGAAATATTTTTTTTATAAACTTTATTTTCCAATTTAATTAATATTTTAATGAATTTTAAAAATTTTATTTGTACATCAAAATTATACCATTGGTTGTTTTTTAATTTTTTTAGCTGAATATTAATTTATTAACTAGTAATTATTTAACCCTCTAAAAGCGATCTGCACTTAAAGTCTTGCCATTCTGGAGATGCTTCAAAAATGCACCGCACATATTTTTTTCCTTTCAGGTGGGGTTCTCAAAAGCGGTTGAGCCGTATTTTTAAGAATGCGGCTCGGCCGCTTTTGGGAATCTTGTTTGAAGGCAGAAAAAGCATCTCTGGAATGGCGGAATTTTACGTGCAGACCGCTTGGAGGGTTAATTAATTTGATTTGTTGGTGTTCTTTAAAAATAACTATATATATACTAATTAATTTTAATATGATGATACATTCATATCGTAAAATGTATTATTGTTAATATATGGAAAAAAATTCATACAGATATTTATTCATATTCACATTTCACCAGAGGCTATACATAGCAAAGGCAAAAGTGAATTTCTTTTCAACTCCGATCTTCGTAAATAGTGCTAAAGGTTGATGTCGGTCGTCTCATCATCTACTTCCGTCTTTAACTACTGACCTAGTATCGGAAGAATTTAGTTTCTTTCCGATTCTGCAGGGGAAAAACCACACACAAACTGCCCCTTTTTTCCCCTCCGAACTTTCAAAATGTAACTATTGCAGAAGTAAAGAAAAATGGGAGGAAACAGGAAAATTCTTTCAATTTATTGTTCTGAGAAGTAATAATTGTCTCTCTCAATCTTATTCTTTAAAAATATTTTTTTTTCAGAGTAATAAATTGACAAATAGATTAAGATTTAAAGATAGAATTGGCACATGTATATATAAATCATTTAGAAATTACACACATCCTGAAGATTTAATCATGAAAATAATACACACACATGCTTAAATTGTCTGAAGCAATGATCCCCAACCTCTGGTCCGTGGATCACATGGCACCTGTACGCTCGAGAAACATTAATTTATTTCCGTTTTATTTACAGTGGTGTATTTCTCTTGGGTTTGTACGACTTTTCATGGAAATTACTTTATATTCCATGTTAAATTACTTAATAATAATTTTTTGGTGTAACTTAATTTTATTCTGAAGGCATATTTTAATACAATTAAATTAATATTATTAAATCAAAACAGTCTAAAATATAAATTATCAACATCCTCCCCTCTCTCTTAGTGGGTCGCGGTAAATTATCAAATGTTGACCGGTCCGCGGCGACTAAAAGTGTAATATCGTGGGTTTCTTAGGGATGTGGTTCTTAAAGATGGTACTGTAAGGATGCTTTACTTCTCTTTATTCTATCTCAAATACATAGGACGACTCACACACAAAAATTTAAATCACACTTTGTACAAATTTTAGATGTAAATAATAAATCTTCCGAGTATTTTTATTTGTTTAGAGAAAGCAAAAATGGTTTTGGATGGCAGCCATCATGTCTGCCTTAGGCAAATATAAAATCTCCACACTTAGCTCGCGCGCTGGTGGAGCTCACCAACCTCTCTCTAAGAGGTACAGTCACCGAATCCCAAATCTCCACATTTAGCTCGCTGACGGAGCTCACAAACACTCTTTTCGAAGTACAATCACAGAATATTTTCGTGTGGCACTAGCGCAGGCGCAGAACCACGGATCAGTCTCGTTGCCATCTAACGTTCTAGAATTCGCCTAGAGTTCATTGCACAAGGTTGGGGAGCAGTGCTCTAGAATACATCTTGAAAGCAGTTCAAAGCTTAATAACAGCTACTTTTCAACATTTGTTTTTGGAAGTGTTAGTATTAATGGATATTTTAAGTCAATTAAAATGAAGAATCCCAAAACGTAAGTCCGAAGGGAAAAACCTGAAATAAAAAGCAACCTATATACGTTAAATATAAAATAGATGCTTTGGAGAATGGAAAAAAGCATACCGTTACGTTATTTCTTGCTTAAACATTTTTAAATTGTGTTTAATTTCTCTCTAGTTTTTGTTTCTGGTTTTATTCTACATAATATTTGTTTATTTATTCGAATAATTTAAAATGCTTGTTTAGAAAACAATAGCGTGTGTCTGGAATTGAGCTTAGATGTTACAGGCTTGCTTCAGATTCAGTTTGAGTGCTTCAAAAAAGCAAATGATTTAAAATGTTCCATAAAAATTAATATTAGTGAAAGACATATTTTGCCTTGATTCTGAATGATGAAGATCGG
>BMAV01011750.1:112142-125740 GCA_019973955.1 Trichonephila inaurata madagascariensis | reverse complement strand
GAAAAATAATTAATTAATTTTTATAATGAATACAAAAATAGGAGGGTAGGTGCATACTACAATTTATATTTTGAAAACGAACAAAACATTTTTAAGCGCTAATTGGAATCTATGCTTGAGTTTTAATTTTAACTTAAATAATATAAAAAACAAGGTATATATATTAAATAACTAAAACGCATTCGTCTAAGCTTAAGTAAAGAAGAATATTTAAAAAGTTTTCGCTATGATGCAGTAAATTTGTAAGTTTATTTTAGAACTGAAAAATATATATTATTTAATAGCTATTTCAGTGATTATTCATTACTTGCACTTTAGAAAAAAATTTGTGATGAATGGGCAAGAAGAATTTAAAATTGTCTTTTATCAAATACCATCAATATTGAAATGTATTCAGCTTCAAAGTTTAATTTTAGCAATATTAGTATTATTTGAATACAAATTTCAATAATTTTTCTTCTTTTTAAATCTATAATGCTTATAATAGTAAATTACGACATATTTTTGGTGCTATCTAGAAACAATGTATCTTGGTATTTCATCCTATCTTGCTAATAAAATGTATTAACGTAAATTAAAATATATTTATAAATGTATAGTAAGAATATAAAATATTTTTTTTAGTTCATAATTTAAGTGATAAGAGCTCTGTTATCTGTAAGTTTGATTAAACTGTGGACTTAAATCCCTTATCATTTACTTTAAAAAAGCTTATCGTCGACTCAATTATATATTTACCTGCAACCGCAAAAATGCAATACATTTCTCAAAGATCTTATGCCATTTCACATCTATGGGAAGCAGGAGTTATAATTTTATGGAGATATTTTTTTACTATAAAGCAGAAACACAGATCTAAAAATAGAAATAATAAAAAATATATTGAAACACGATTACTGTGTGTTAGTTATATGTGTAATATCGAAAACATATAATTCTTTTAGCTTCTAAATAGTTCATAAGCAGAAGCGGCAAATGTACGGTATTGGGAAGTAGGAACTGATGATTCCTACTTCCTTGTTACATTAAAATTTTTAAATAAAATTACAGAATCTTACAGCTAAAAAAGTCAAATTATTTTCAGTAAAAAAAAAAGCTTCTATCTATTATTCTCATGGATTTCATGATATTAAAGACGTTAATAGAAAAGCTTAAACAAATCATCTTTAGACTTCTTTACCAATAGATTTAAATCTTATTTATAAATAAGAATTTAAAATGGAACACATAAAAAAATAATAAAATAATCATAAGCTACCAAAATTTACAAAATTATTTTCTTAAGATTTCTTCTCGCAATTTGGAGAAAAAAATCGTCTGTCGTGAACAGCTTTGAAAATTTGTTATCAAAATTTAATTGTATACTTCTTACAGCAATTTTACGGATTCGCTTCAAAGTATTCTAGTTTCAACTCTTCAAATAAGAATGCACAAAGGATAAACAATTTAAATTAATCGTTTCGTATGGTCTTGGCCTTTGAGGTCAAGAACATCAGTAAATGGAAATTCCCGTTGTTTATTTTTTTCAATTAATCACTTTTCCGTTTCAAGTGCATATTTACTTGAAAAGAATCCTAAAAGTATTCATAAATAAGATGGTATTTAAATGTAGTTTTGTGCTTGAAAGGAACTCCAAAACAATCTGAAAATGAACTCGTAAACAAAGTTTTTTACATTGTAAAGAATGAGTTCTAAATAAGTTTCTTAAAATAAATTTCAAAATAACATGTTATAGAAAAAATGTTTCTTTTCAAAAGCTATGTTTGTTTGAATAAAGTTTGTAAATATTATTGAAAAAGGCCAAAGGATACCATTCGCTTAGAAAGTATATAATGTTTTTCAATTCCTACTATTAGTTCACTATCTCCCTATATATATATATATCTTATTCAAATTTTCAATCGTTAATAAAATACTTTCTATTCATCCATTCAAATTCAAATACATTTTTTATAACATGTAGCGGATGACACTTGATGTTACTACAGTTTTTTCAAATATTAATTTATTAATTAAATTTTATTCTTTTAGTTTCAATTTATTCTACGTTATTACTGTCGTAGTTACACCTAGCTGCAGCATAAGGTGCCAGTACGTTTTTCTAACGAAGTAGAAATTGACTTTAAAAAAATTTATATTTCTTGTTTTATATGTAATTTGAATACAAATAATCAGATATGTTTACCTTCTCTAAGAAATTTAAGAGTTTAGATGTCCGAAATAGTTGAAGTTTTTAACCCTTATTTTAAGCGTATTAAAAAAATAATGATACGTACATTTAATGTTTTTAATTAAGGTGACTGACTACGTGTTCGGAATTGTGATTTTGTGAAAAATGCTATAAATGAAAATTTTTTTGATACTTAGTGGCAGTTGAATTAGAATATACATATAAAATTGTCTTAAGAAAATTATTACACGAAGAAGAATTAAATAAGAAAACTATTATTAAGAAACTTATTCGAAAGAAATATTTTCGAAACATTCTCTTTTTATGGGAAATATTTCTATTATATAATAATAATATTTTGCCAGTAAATAGCTTAGACTTCTGTACAGAGCCTGAAATAGGGTTTTTTTTTTTAAATTCACTTTATTCTCTGAGTTATCGATCAAATGAAATAATAACCGGTGCTTTTTGATAAAATTTCTGTGGTACACTGGTGTGTGTACACCATTTCTGTGGTTCTGTGGTACTACGGTACATTAAAATTTGAATAAATCTACTCATAAATTATACATTTTAAAAAGCTAGCTCTGTGCAGAAAGCTTAGAAATATCTAGGTTGAACACTATTTTTATAGAAGCATTTATCATAAAAGAAGAATGTTTTGAAAATAACTCATTTTTTCTCCTTTTCTTTTAGCGAAACATTTTTAAGGCAATTTTATCTGTGTATTCTAATTTTGATGTGTTTGAATATTAAAAAAAAATCCATTTATAAGCCTTTGAAAAATCACGGTTTCGAACGCAGTCAAGCACCTTTAGTTTTGAGGGACAAACTGCTTGTATTTCCTACTGCTTATATTTTATTTACTTATGCACACTGCTTATGTACAGAAAAATTATTTTTATTGATGTAATATCTACGTTGTTCATATACATATGTCCTTTATTTAAGATTTTACTTATAATATTCTAATTAAATGTACTTTTTTCTTACAGCTTGCCAAAGTTTATTGTCTTGTCCTCTGCGTACTGATTTCATTAGCACGTAAGTATAAGTGTAAAAAGCATTTTATCTTAATGTATACACTCTTCTAATTACTTTTCTGCTTTTATGCCATCATTACTTAAAGAGGGTTAAAATTTCCCTTCGAATTTTCTTTCTCTTAGAATTTAAAATTATATCAATTTTTACATAAGTATGCTGTTCGGAAATAAATTAGTGGCAATTAATTTAGATACATTTTGAAAATCTCTGCATTTCAAACTTCGTCTTTCATTTTTCACTTTTTAAAAGTAAGAATCATTGTATCTCTATCCGTGAGACAATTCGTATTTACGCTTGTATCAAATGACAGAAAAAGAAAGTTCGGAGAGTAAAATATTTATTTTCAAGTCAAATAAAGGTATAACAGTTACTTAGTAAATGATTAATCCTTCTTTAATTTAACAATTACTTTGTGAAAAATTGTCAAAAATGTTCAATTTTTTTTGGGCCGAATTTTAAATTTTATTATGAATGCAGACTATTTATGAGAATATTATACTGTCTATTATAATAGATTATGTTTCTAGATTATTATCATCATTAGGAATATAAATATTGTTTTGATGTATATATTGTTAATATTAGAATTTTGAATATATACTATTGTGTGTGTTATATTATATACACAAGGTCTGTTCAAAAAGTATCCGATCTTTGGCCAGAAAAAAATACCTTAGTTATTTTGCGGGATTGGGATCCTAATCAAGTTCAAAGTAGGCCCCTTGCGCTTTCACACACTTAGCCCAGCATTCCTTCCACTGCCGAAAACATTTCTTGAAGGCTTCTCTTTTGGAATGGTGTTCAACTTCGCCGTCGCGTTCTACATTATCTCATCTCTACTCTGAAAACGGGATCCTTTCAATGATATTTTCATTTTCGCGAACAGTCAGAAGTTGCAAGAAGTCAGGTTGATAGTGACCTGTAGGTTCTGTTGAACTGCAAGATGGAATATGGAATGGATTGAGTACTCATAAGGAACGGAGTACATATATGAAATCATTTTTTTAACTAAGTTAAAAGCACAAATTTAAGGATGAAAACTACCACTTATGAAATGCATTTGTCTATATTATTACTATCTATTCTTATACTTATCAAAGGCTGCTTTAAAGTAAACTTGGAAAAAACAAGAAAACTTTTATTTAATAGGTAGAAAATAAATTTTTATTTATAGTAAAAAATTTGATGGAATTTATAAATTATTTTGATAATTCGCTTAGCTTACCAAAGACCTATGTGTAGCATTTTCTCAAACATCAAAGATCATTGAAAGAGTATTTAAAAATGCATTTGGCTGTTAAATAATATTTATTATCTTGCTATTAAATTTATTAAATATACTATTCCCAAGTTGGCATTAAAAATATGATAGTCAAAAGTACAACTCTTAAAGAAATGTAATACTGTTTAAGCCTTTGTGATTTCTTTCGTTCCTAATACGGTCCCGATATAAAAGATTTTTGAATCCATCTCATCTTTTGGCTTATAGCGAACTGTTAAAAAATAACGTAGTTAATGCTTTTATTTGTAATAAGCATAGTTTTTCAGAAAAATTCTATTTATTCTACATAATTTAAATTACTATCCTTCTAATTTATGAGTTGAAATCTAAGACATATGAACCAAAAATTAAGATTAAATCTCAATGACATATTTATTTACAAAACTTAACACGTGAACAATGGAAATAAGCAACTAAGTGAAACTTTTGAAGAATAGACATATTTTAATTTCTTGTGTAATAAATGTCTCATTATTTAAAATAATCGTTGGCCTCAGGGAATAAATCTTCCACTTTGTGCAAAGGAAATTATCGTCTGCCCTCTAAATTAAATCAAAATGTTCCATTTTAAAGAAAGTTGAAGTTCTTTCTTTATGAGTTTTAAGCAATGGCAACATCACGTAGTAAAAATATTAGACTAATAACGAGACTGCAATTTAGATTAAATGTTTCTTTAGAAAAATATGTCAAGTTTCTTTTTAGCATCTGCTTGCGAATGTGGACCCAGTTACCCCATAAATTTTCCTGTGAGGTATAACCTCATTATTTTACGACAACTTTTGCCTACTCAGTTTAAAAACATAGAAGATGGTGCTAATGAGGTAATGGCACTTATTAAAATCGTATTCATTTGAATAAAAGGAAGCTTTAACTTGAAGAAATGAATTAGAATTAAATGTGTGTTAATTAGAATGTTTTTAAGAACAAAATATTCCATATTACGTAAGTTTTCATATGGCTTATCGTTTAATCTAAAACATATGAAAAGAATCATTACTTTTTTGCTCATTAAACTAATTTCTTAGAAATTGTATTTTCAAAAAAATATAGATTTTTTTCAATGGAATAATATTTGATTCGAAGAAAAATATGCTTTTCCTCATTTTTTCATCCATACTGTTGGTCTCTTTCCATTTTAGAGCTAAAATCTTTTATGTAATATTCTTTTCAAATGATAAGAAATAAATATCTTTGCAATAATAATCCAAGGAAAAATAGACTAGGATAAAAACTTTCTTTAATAAATATAATTGGATGACGAAGTCGAGAACTAAGCAGGTACCCTTTTTATAATTTTCAAACGTGATGTATTTAATTGCTCTATGAAACATTTTTGCAAAAAATTGTTTTAGTCACGGAGAGTTATGTAATTAAAAATACTTCAGTTAAATAAAACATTAAAAAGAGTTTTTTCATTGATATAATGTACTTTTAAATTTATTATTGGTGAAGTTCAGCGTCGATTGTAAGGGAAGTAAAACTGAGAAGTGATTAGCTGGCGAATTAATGAATAGTCTTAGTGATGAATAATTGAATTACTAAATCGCATATCTTCGTAACTAAATAGATATTTATTTAAGACTAATTAGAAACAAAAAATGAAATTTAAAAAAATTAATATAAACTACTCTTAAAAATATTAATACGTCACTATAAATTTCAAAAAATGTATTCGAAAGATATTTTCGCATAATAAATAAACTCATAGCTTAGCATGATTCAGTATAGCTTAGCATGATTTAGTATAGCTTAGCATGATTTAGTATATCTTAGCATGATTTAGTACAGCTTAGAACGATTAATATTATTTCATATTCCTTGTGTATTTTGCTGTTTGCTCTAAAAAGAAATTTTGTCAACATTTTTTTTTTCACTAAAACAATAATCTGAATGAGCCAAAATAAAATTAGTACAAAAATAGCCTATGGCTTTCAAGAAAGATTGTTTTTAATTGTTATTCATTTTTAAAAACCCAATGACATACAAAGGCAACATTAATGAGTAATCAATCAATGCTTACAAAAAGAAAAATTAGAATTTTTGTATATTTGACATACTTTTAAAAGTTTATACTTCCGTAGGAAAAAAAAAATCATAGTCACTCTCTGTTGAAATTGTAAACTGATATAAAATATTTTCGAAGATAATTGTTAACCTTAAGTACAATAATTTAAAAACAGAACAAAATATGACCATGGTTCAAAATTACGTGGTCCGTCGCCAAAAGCCCTCGTGTAGCTGAACAGTGCGATGTTAATATTTAATCAATTGACACAAGTCACCAAAAGGGTCGCTAAGTCACCAAAAATGATGCCAATGTGGCTGTGTATTTGTAATTCTTTAAATAATTAGTTTTAATCAATTAATTTTTATTAATAATAATTAAGTTATTGTATTGTCATCCAAAATATTCTTGTATATAAAATTTCGGCTCAATTGAGTGTTTTGAAATGTATTTTATTAACGATTGAAAATTCCATCAAGATAAATAAATAAATAAATATATAGAGAGCGTGAGCTAGTAGTGTAGGAATTGAACAAGCAAAATTGGGGATCAACAAAATTTCAAATAATTATCTCTCACAATAATGTACGGTTATTAGCAATAGTTTATGAATCAAGTAGTAACTTCAAGAATTTTAAGAAATCCATGTTGTTCACGTGCTACTTATTTCCATCCCAAAGAATACGAAATGAATACACGTGCCAATGTGAAATCAATCAAGTAATCTTCCAATCTTAAAAGGAAACGCATTTACCGCGTTGTTTACAAACTCCCTGAAGACGAATAACTTGACCATGAACTTATCCCACACGTCTCACCCCCGTTTTTCTTTGAGTGTATGCAAAACGCTCCTAGCTCTTTTCTTTAAATAATTTCCCGAACTTGTGTAGAAGGCGTTGTTTCTGGTACCGCTTTAGGGCTTGGTACATCTATCACTTTTTTAGCCGATGAGAGTTAATAAACTCGCAATAGTGGTAAGACGTTTGAAGGACATTGCTTAGGGTAGGATGCAATATGAGTTGAATAACTTACTCACATTACCCTTTTTTTGTACACACCAGAAGATTTTCTCGGTATAATTTTAAGCTGGAGACTTTGTGAGGTATGCATCATATATTTATTTTGATAAATTTTGTAAACTTATAAATGAAATAAACATAATTTAGTCTGAATAAATCATTTTTATTTAATTTATTTGCAAAACTCCTCATGCTCCACATTGCATAACATGAGGCTTACAGACGTAAGTGGTAACACAATTATATCATTTAAAACACATTTGGAAAAAAACAAACATTTAAGACAAAAACATAAAATAAAAAAGGAAGAGTGGAAATACACTAATATAAACAAGGGGAGGTATTCCAATATCAAACTTTAAAAATCTATACAGTTGAAGGAGGGAAGGTTCGTTCTGGTTACCTTCCGTTCCGAACGCAAGTACGTAACCAATCACGCCAAAACGATCGTCTTCGCGTGATGTTGGTACTAGTTCATATAGATATCACACCGCCACACAGTAAACAAATTTTCTTAAGACATTTAGGCTTTCAGTACAATTGACCAACAAAGACAAAACAGGTGGCCAGGAAATACCTAAACGTTTCAACTCCTTTTTAAAATTCTCTCTTTTACAGAAATATAGTTTACAATACAACAATACACGTTCCACAGTTTCAGCATCCTGACCACAAGAACAAATATCACTCCCAATTAAATTAAATCTAGATAAATACCTCTTAAAATTTCCATGTCCTGTTAGAATCTGGGATAACTTGAAATCAGTAACAAATTTCTTACATTTAAGTCGTTGATAAATGGTCGGAAAGAACCTTTTAGTCCACAAAGCTTTAGGCGAGGCCAAGAATTCGGTGTTCCAGGAAGAAACAGTTCTTTCCCAAGCTACATGCTTCCAGTGGGACAATGGCGCAGACATTAAAAGGTTCATATCTTAGCAAATTGCCTCTTTGGCCAACTGATCCGCTCTACCATTGCCGATATTTCCGCTGTGGCCCCGAACATAAGAAAAGTGGATGTCACAGTCTAGATAGTACAGAATAGACTGAACCTCTACAACAAGTTTTTCTGTGGAGTTTACGCTGAGCAAACAATGGAGTGAAGAGAGTGAGTCAGTGCAAATAAGAAAATTGAGCGTTTCACCCTGGCGGAGAGAGTCCTGAATCAATTTTACAACAAGATTAACACAGAGTAGTTCGGTTTGAAAAACAGAGCATTCATCTCTTAATCGATGCTGGAAAGTAACATTTTCAACACCTTCTTCGTAAATAACGCAGGCAAGACCAACCCTTCTATTCAATTTACTCCCATCTGCGAAACAAACAGTTTTATATTCTTGGAAGACTTCATTTGTATAAGTCACAAGAGTGATGGGTTTCTTACATGAAGGATGTGGCAATAGTGAAACTGGAATCGTCCCATCCAGCGTGCCAAGGCTCGTACAAAATAATAAGTCTGAATAAAGTGAAAATGTTTTTTTCCCTTTGGGGTTGTAGATTGGTATTTACCATTTAAGACTTAGTACATTCCCCGGGAGTTGGTATCACTTTTAAGTACGGCACCATAGATGGAATACCAAACGGTGAAATGTAATTTTGACTCCCACAGTTTCCTCCTTAGAGGAAGGCACCTGAGCTCTGAAGCTGCGAAATGGTACTAGGAACTTTAATTTTGCCGAGAGCATCCTAGCCAAACAGGCACTCTAGTGATCTTTAACATGCCGCATAATCATACGAAATGGACGCTTTCGATTTTCTGTATCATGATAATCCATCGGCTTGGGCCGGGGTCGAACACACAACCTTGAACGTACAAGACCAGTGACAAACCAACTTCACCACCCAGCCGGCAAATTAAAAATGTATATTTTCTCATTTTATATTTTTGGGAGATTGTAAATTAGGGATGGATTGTTAACTATCTCACTTTGTGAGAATAATAGAATCATAGTTTATATTATAATTATTGATAACTATTCATTATAAATTGTTCTTTTTACTGATGAATTTTCGTACTCCATGTTCTAATTATTAAATCTGTTTAAGCCAATTTTTTTTTAAATCTATTTTTTAGTTACTGTTTATTAAAATGGAAACAGAAAACTTGTCTGAAAGAAAAAGCCCTATGCGTGTCTGAATTTTAAATTAAAAATCAAAATTCTAGATTTAAATTTTCTGCATTTTTATCTAACATAATTCTAACTTGACAGTAAGTCGAGTGGCAAGAGAATTTAGAATTATAAATGTACAGTCAAATTTATGTAATGTCGTTTATTTATAAAGATGATTTGAAAAGCAAAACAGGATATGTAACTAAAGTAAAAGTTGAACATTAACATTTGATCTTCGAAGCGTTAAGGTATCCGACTACGGTCGGAACCGTGATTTTAAAAAAGCGCATAAATGGATAATTTTCATGATATTTAAAGTCACTTAGATTAGAATACATGCATAAAATTGCTTTAAGGAGATTTTGACAAAAAAAATATTTAAATACAATATTTTGACAAAAAATGAACATAGAATGACCCACTTTCAAAATATTCTCCTTTTATGAAAAAAGCTTCTAAAATAATAATAATATTTTGCTCATATAAAGTAAAGACGTTTCCAGAGAGTCTGAACTATTTTTTTTAAAAAAATTCACATTATTTTCAGAGTTACAACTCATTGAAATAATGATCGACGTTTTTTTCTTAAAATTTCTTCCCTCTGTTGTCGTAAAACATGGATAAACCCATTTCTAAGTTATATATTTCAAACATTCTAGTTGATCCTCTGTACAGAGGTCTGAGCTATAGACAGGCAAAATATTGTTATAATAGAAGAATTTTTGACAAAAGGAGAATATTTTGAAAATGGATCATTCTATGTTCATTTTTTGTCAAAATATTATACTTAAATAATTTTTTATTGTAATACTCTTCTTAAAACAATTTTATATACGTTTTCTAATCTAAGTGACACTAAACATCATAAATATTATCCATTTATACGCTTTTACAAAATCAAGGTTCCGAACGTAGTCGGATACCTTAAACAGATAATAAGCAAATAATACAAAAATGGTTTCAATATATTATCACATATAAATTATATATACTTCCGTTTAAGGAAATAACACCAAGAAACAAATTTTTTTATTCTCCTGTGAGATGAAACTAATTTAATTAAGTTTAATTTGTGAAATGGTAGAAAGATATATATGTATAATACTTTTGAGATTCACTTTTAAACTTGAATCCAGAAACAGACTTTTTCCAATCAAGGTTTTTGAATAAATAAAATTTTCTGTAAGTTATATAAAAACTGTATTCTACAGAATTACATTTATATAAAGAGCTTCTAGAAGTGTTCATTAGAAAAGTCAAATAAAAATTACATTTAAATTTTGTGAATTATTAATCTTGTTACACAATAAAGCAACAAAAAGTATATTAGAGGAAGAAGAATATATTTCTGTTTAATATGGCTGATCTCTTGCGCTCGTGTTTTCTTAAATATGTTATACTAAGATGTGTAAGACAACTCAATAATTTACATACTGTGTATGTTATTTTTCTAATTATATGGTCAGTTCTAAATATACGGGGATAGGGGTATCACAAAGGAAATTGCTTTTTGTTTGCTGTTCTTAAGGTATCCGACTACGTTCGGAACCATGATTTTGCAAAAGCGTATAAATGGATACTATTTATGATATTTAGAAAAGGTATATAAAATTGTTTTAAGAATATTATTTCAATAAAAATTATTTAAGTACAATATTTTGACAAAAAATGAACATAGAATGACCCATTTTCAAAATATTCTCCTTTTATGAAAAATGCTTCTATTATATAATAATATTTTGCCTATATATAACTCAGACCTCAGTACAGAGGCTGAACTAGAATTTCTGAAACATATAACTTAGAAATGGATTTATCCATATTTTACTACAACTGAGGGAAGAAATTTTAAGAAAAAAGCGCCGATAATTATTTCAATTGGTGGCAACTCTGAAAATAATGTGAATTATTCAAAAATTCTAGTTCAGAGTCTCAGGAGAAGTCTTTATATAAGCAAAATATTATTATTACAGAAGCATTTTTTATAAAAGGAGAACGTTTTGAAAAAAAGGTTATTCTAAGTTAACTTTTTTTGCCAAAATATTGTATTTAAATAATTTTTTTTTTTTGTCAAAATGTGTCCTTAAAACAATTTTATACATGTATTCTAATCTAAGTGACACTAAATATCATGAAAATTATCCATTTATGCGCTTTTTTAAAATCACGGTTCCGAACGTAGTCGAATACCTTAAGACATCTACATTGTCACCATCTAGAGTTATATGCCTCTCATCGTTTCTTATCCTTTTGTACGCCGTCAATATAGAAGTCAGTAGAGAATATGTCGAAAACCATTATTCCATCTCTTGAATAACGTCAGTTGTGTTTTCAAATCTTCAATTCATTCATATCTTCAATTCACAGTGGTTTTTTTTTAGTTCTGGGGGGGAGGGGAGTCGATTAGGGTGAAATCGGAAGAACAGAGCGAATATGGCAAATTTTTAGAACCACCCTGTTTTCATCCACTTCCCAATAGAGTCAGTCCTGTCACAAATTAAAAGTTTCATGAACATCCATCATTTCATCGAAAATTTGTTAGTCACTGTAACCTTTCAATGACTAATTTTAATTGACGTCGCACTCTGAAGTAAGGCGAGGGCTATTGAATTGTAAACTTTCACATGAAAAAACTTAATATTATACTGTGAACCAGTAGCGTACACAGCAATTTTTCAAGGGAGGGTGGGGGTCCACGGTCGAAAGTTCACCCTTCTTGTATCATGCTCCTTTTGATTTTGTCGATTTTCGGGAACAAAACACAGTAAAAACCTAATTATTGAATAAATAATTAGCATTAATTAATAAAATTAATCATTAATAACAAATACTAATTAAATTTTACGTACTATATACTTAGCATTATAATCAATCGGAAAAAAATCAAGGGCTTTGGGGGGGGGGCGTCCGAACCCCCAGGACCCACCCCCCTTGTGTGCGCCACTGCTGTAAACCTCTATCTTCCCCATACTGCAGGTTATTTCAATCGAAAGTTTCTTGAAACCAAACAAAGCAACATTAATAACTGAAATTTGTAACAAAAAATATATAAGGATCCATTTATATGCAGAATATATTTTACTCAAGTATTTTGGTTATTTTTTAGTAATAATTGAAACTTTATGATAATCCTACGTGTTTTTTTCAATTCCTACTATTCGCTCGCACTTTCTATATATTTATTTATTTATCTTCGTGAAATTTTCAATTGTTAATAAAATACATTTTAAAGCGCTCGATTGAGCTGAAATTTTATATACATGATTATTTTGCATGGCATTACGGAAATTTAATTATAATTAATAAAAATTAATTGATTAAAACTAATTATTTAAAGAATTATAAATACAGCCACGTTGGCATCATTTTTAACGACTTGTGTCAAAACTTGAAAAGGTTTTTTTTCCTCACGTTTTAAAGCATTCAGTTAAACTGAAATTTTATATACACGGTTGTGTTTTGGATGATAATACGATACTTTAATGATAATGAATAAAAATTAATTACCACTTATAATGTTGTGATTCTGTCATATGTATATACATATTTATATTAATTGTAAATATTTAATAAAAAGTAGTTAAAATAAAATTTTTCTTTGTTGATCTAAGTAGGAATTGACTTAAATTTTTTTTTATATTACTTGTTTTTCACTATTCTCAAATGTGGTAAAACAAAAGATATGACTTAGTATTATGCATGTGAGAATTTTATTAAAAATTGGATTAAAGAGGGTATATACTTGTAAAATTATCCATAAAGATTTCAAAAATAAATTTGGTTAACAATAAAATATAGCATTATTTCTTCAATAATTTTTTACACCGCACCCTATTCAAAACAACTATAAGAAATTCTATGGTAATGGAGCAAATCCTACAAACACTTCATGCATTCCCAACTGTTTTAAGACCCAAAAACAATGGTGAGTAGTAAAATGAAAATTACAGGAAATGAAAAAAGAAAAAAA